>LKNJ01000468.1:184833-216897 GCA_002120245.1 Maccullochella peelii | reverse complement strand
ACACAGCAGCTTTTAGGCATGTTTCTGTTGTTTGCTAGCAGGCCGAAGTGACAAAAAAAAAGCACCTCCACGCAATACAAAGTCAATGAAGAGCGATGAATTGTTTTCCCCTGCGGCGTGGGCGGGACTTAATTGCGCTCTGTCTCTATTGTAGTGTAACAAACTTCCCATCGACATATTAGGGTTCACAGTGTCATGTCTGAATGATAAAAATAAAGTATAGTATGACAAAAATCTATCCCAGTGTGACATCTTACATAAATAATCAAATATTAGAAGCAGAGCTTCCAGTAAAAAACAGAAAAAAAAAAACATTTGGCTTAATAGGATACAAGATCTTGATTTTTTCCTGCAAAGCCCAGCGGTAATCACACGTGCAGTTAAATACCACCTAACACACACCACAACACTCCAAGACAGTAATGCAGATGCAGTGTTTTCATCTACACTCACCCCTTGAGTTCTGCATATCTGACCAGTATTCTGGCATAGCTGGTGTTTTTGCTGAACTGTCTTATTGGCAGCCTCGAGAAGATTTTCGAATAACAGTCCTTGAGCTTATTAAGGAGGTTTATGTCTGTGTGAGGGTTGCCTCTTTTCTCCAGGTTCATCAGATACGTCCAACACGACTCGGGGGAATTTGTATTGACGACCTGGTCGAAGTTGTATGTTACATCTGCCGGGGAAAAATGAAATGTCAGCAAAACAGTCAAAACACTAAATGCACATTGTTTACAAAGCTCTAAAAGTTTTATTGACAACTCAACAAACTGCAGGGCAGTCATTGTAAGGTTACATGTACAGCACCTTCCATTCTCAAGGTGTCCTTTTTGTCACATGTGTGAAGGAGTGTGGTGGTGGAGTCCACAGCTGCCTGGTCCTCCTCCCAAGGGCAAAGCTCTGGGCTGACGGCTGGCGGCTGAGAACACAGCAATAAGAGGAAGATTACTCTTCTTTCTTCAGCCCATGTTCAACATCTTTTCTTAGCAGAGCGCTAATAATGAACCACTGAGGGTTGATTCTGACCTTGCTAGACCCAAACTACTGCAGCCTGTTTATACTCACTTGAACATCTCCATTTACGGCATTTTTCTTTGAGGACGACAGCCTGAATACTGGGTTTACGTTTGATCCAGATGTTTGCCTGAGACAAAACGTAATCAACAACACATGCCGCACTTATTACACATTTGATTGACATATTTAGGAATTTGCATGCAAAGTGAACAGAATTCTACATATAACAAGAACAACACTGCTTTAGAATTTATGTCAAGAAAGGAGATAATTCCTCAGCTTTCTAAACACAAACAATTTGTGTTCTCCACATAGACTGCATATAAAGATGGACAACGCGTCTCCACTTCCTCCCACTGTACAAAAATGAAGCCAATATATCCCAAATGGGGCGCTGCCATCTGGCGTTGGTGAGCTCTGCGCACGTCTGTGATCGGTATCAAGGTCCCGCCCATACACCCGCCGGAACCAATCGCAAGCATGCTCTTTTTATAGCATCAAATAACTAATTAAAACCGAACTTATCAGAAAAATGAACACACATCAGCGTGATAAGAACTACCTAAAATGACAGAAACCATCTTTGGGAAAATTTTGATGTGTATTTTGGCCCATGTCCCATCCACTAACATGGAGGGGGCGATCCAGATGTTTTGGCTTCATTTTGGGGAGCCGTCATGTCGTCCATCTTTATATACAGTCTAACCTATCATTCATTCAAGAAACTATTTTCAGTACTATGTGCAATATCATATTTAATTTGGCAACGAAAAGACAACTGGAATTTAAAAAATTACCTGGACAAACTGGTGTGGATTGATGCATCGCTTCTCTTTGAGGGCTTCCCATTAATGTAGTGATCATCCTCATCCTTTTTTGGGATAGAGAAAGGTACTATGGGAACTCTCCCAGGCTGGAATACAAAAGGTCAGAACACAACTCCATAACGTCAAGAACTATTTGGTATAAATTTATCTTGTGCATTCTTTGGAAAGAAAAAGAATGGTAAAGTGATTTGAAATGTAACTCCCACCATGCCAACTGCTCTCTTGCGTTGAGATCTCCAGCCTGGTAGCTGGTCATCTGATGATCCACCAAGAGGCTCTGCCCTGTGGGCCAGAGATCAACATAGGGTGTCACATTCCCTAAATCAAACAGATGCCTTATTAAAAGTTGAAGGCTGTCGTTTTATTCTTACCCTGAACCAAAAATACTGGAGAGCTGCAACTCGCCTGTCCCGTCCGATATTCTGCTTACTTTTTGGAATGCTGAGCCTTTTTTGACAGAATCGGCCACATTACTGTTCGACAATACTGGCAGAAAGAAAATCAATGTGAAGATCAGACAATGAAGAGTTAATATGTCATATGATATTACACTGGGACAGTAAACTCTGATATTCTGAATTACTGTACACCAGCAATCTAACCATACAACATCATGCAATAAAACATGAACAAATACTCACGTGGTTCATTTTCCTTATGCTCTGAACAGAAGAGTTGTGTTTTCCCCGTCTGCATGCTTTGCAAGGCAGCCTCCAGCAGTTCCTTTGGTTCGGCACCCAGGTCAAAAGCATTCTGCAATATGTAAATGCTTCTCTTTGTGTTGCCTGGTAAGATGATACAGCAGACACTGAAATACCCCAGATATCATGTCACGAGATTGTGCTCATAAGAACAAAAAGCACATCTCCCTACCTTGAGACTGTTCAAACTGCGCATGTGCAATGTGAGCAAACGCGAAGTTCTGGCTGTGAGATCTTGCCAGGTTGAAGTTGTCTTCTGCCTCACTGACATCTTGAATTCTTATACAAGAAAAACAGGAAACACAGAATAAATGCCCACCATACTGTTTTTAAAAAGCATATCAAAATGATTAATTTAATCCGGCCTACTCAATCTACTGATGAGCATGGAATTAAAACTAGAGGGCAAAGGTCTTTGATATACAAGTAATAACTTTGGTTACTCACGCTTTTAGCTCTGCAAATCTGACCAACATCCTGGCATAGCTCTCGTTCTGACAGTGTTTCCCCAGTGGCATGCTGGAGAACACTCTGGTATAAAAGTCAACCAGTCTGGTGAGGTGGTCAGGATCCAGGTGAGGGTCCCCCTTCTTCTCCAAGTCCGTCAAATATGAGAGGCACGATTCAGGTGAATTTGAGGCGATAACCTGGTCAATATTGTCCGTGTCATCTGTAACGAGTGCAAGGTGTCATGGTGACTTTATGAAGTATAGACACATGTAGGACACTGATGTATATGAAGCTTACAGTACCAGGACTACTGGGCATAACATTACCTTCATTGAGATACTTTTTAATTTTATTGAGCTTTTGATATAAAAGGGCAAGCTGCTGCTTCCTGTCTGTATGCTCCTCTTCCTCCATCTGAAATTGAGGGGTAATAAAACATACAATTAACACAATAACAACAAAGCACCAGTAATAAAACGTCAATACAATCAACAATAAAGCATGCAATAAGCAATAGAGCATCGCTCAGCAATGAGTTTAAAATCAATATTGTATAGATGAGATGCAGTTAAAGTGAGCAAGCTAGTTGTAGCTACCTAGTAATGGGTTTTGAATCCTGTAATGGAGTCCAGTAAGTGGATGTGAGAGGGAAGAGAGATTTGTCGATACCGAGTTATTAAAGCACATGCGTGACATGTGCCTGCTGATCCCAGAAGAAGTTGCAAAAAAACTTTGGTGGTTTTGGTACCCTCAGAAGATTACATTTCTTTTGCATAGTTTTACTCCTGTTTTTGGTTAGTACTCATTTGTTATCAAAAATGTAAGTGATTAGTGTTTTGAATAAGACACGTTAGAATATTACTTGAATTAGAAATATTGTTTGTTTTGAAATCAAAACATGAGTTTTAGCATGCTATCAAACAGGTCACATGCTGCATCAATACAGTAGCTGCACTGTATGGTTCATTGCAATGACATAAAGCATGATAAGCATGTGTAGTTTACATTTTTGAATGCAGTTTATATTATCACTGTTAAATAGACAATAAATGCTAATTTTGACCTTACCTGACGAATCACCTCCGTAATTCAGATAATTAAAACCCATATTTAAATATCAGCGATATTGCACGGGTCAATTCACTTCTGGATAGGCCTATATTCTATCCTAACATTAGTAATCATTTTTTAATCTTTACTTTTCATTTGAGATGACTGAAACATTAAAGAACTACACGCATAACTTATTAAGATGTTATGACTGACAATGAACTGTATGTTTTAATGTTACTCCGCAATTAACTGAATGGTTTTAAAATGTGTTTTACAATGTTTCCAAACTACTAGCCTAAATGTGATTAACACTGTCTCATTTACTCGCCTTAGAACACTAGCACTGAATCTGCAAACTGTTTTTCTTTCAGTCAGTCAGGCAGTCAGAAAGCTTCAGCCAGCTGGCTGGACCAGAAATTTTGGCCAATTTTAAAATGCCAACAGCACACCACAGGATAGAGATACAGACAGAATGACAATACATAGTGAAAGATTAAGTATTGAAGAGTGATTTCCACTATAGTTTTGGTTTTTTTCGTAAATTGTTTTTTGGCTACATTCCAAAGAAGACAGTAAGTTAAGCTTTTTCTGCATTGACAACACAGCAAAAAGGCCATTTACAGGCCACAGGACAGGAGTGGAGAAAAAACACAAACAGCTATTGAGAGCTAAGAGATTACAGATTTGAATAAACACGTTTGTATTGATCTTAAAGGGCAACGTCACGTTAGGTACCCATTAAGCCCATGCCAGATTTTTCACATGTTTTGACATATTAAACAATAAAAACATTAGACATTGGTATAAATGAATTATTGACACTTAAAATGAGAGATTAGACTTTAATTTTAACTAAAATGTTCTCACTTAAATTGGGGTAGTATATATTAAAAATGTCTGAAAAGCGGCATGGCTAAATAGGGACGTTTACCCTAACTTTCTGGAAGATACCTGGTATCTATACTTGCTGCAATGTAAGAAAGAGTTTCACTGATTTATTCAAGACAGATTATCGGACACCGTTCTTTCTTTATAAAAGAATGTAACGCTACTCTGTCGTGTTTACAATCCGAGTTAACTCAGTTAGCTAGCTAACGTTAGCTGACGTGTTGTTAACGATAACTAGGTTAGCGAATTAGTTCGCCTGTTAGTCACGCAAACTCAGACTAAGTTAAACACGTATACAGGTATCTTCAATAACATTAAAACTAAATATTGCTATTCAATAACATCTCACCGTGTTTACGCTGTCATTAATCCCTTTTCACTTATGGGGGAGAAAAAAGGCTCAACCTCAACTGCCAGTTTTCGGTTTTCAAATATGCCACTTCCGTGTAAATCGTGTGTTCATTGGATAGTTCTTCTTCTTCTTTGACATTTAATGACCGTTGGTAACCGGTTTATAGGTGCATTGCATTACCGCCACCTACTGGATTGGAGTGAAGAGGTACAATAGATTGGCAGAAGAAAACTAAATATCTGTTGCTCTTAAGTAATTAATTAGTGTTCGAGTATTGGATAGTTTGTGGTGAGAGTTTGTTAGGTTTACAACTAGCAAGAGGCTTCAGTCCCGAAGACAACCCATCATACAGACATGTAAATGTGCAAACAAATCGTCTACCATAATGCATTTTATATATTGACTGTATCCCCAGCATTTCTATTTTTAGATAGCTGTGAACGTTGCTGTGTGATGGATTATATCATTAACTGTTTTCATCATCTTAGCAAAAATTCACATTTAAAAAGTAAATTGAAAAACAAAAAACCTTTATTTAAAACATCCATAAATTAAATGCAACAGTAAAAACTATTTAGCACTCACAATATATATAAACTTTATTTTATATAATTGTCTGCTGAACCATGTATTAATTTATTTTTTCTTTCTTCTTTTATGTTTGATTTACCCCTTAACCCATAGGTCTATTAATGTGTGTTACTGCACAGTTATAATAATAAACAATCAATTGTTATAAACAATAACAATAATAAAAAATACATTCTACTCAGGGAAAGTAAATGGCAGTTGGCATCATTAACGTTGCATAACTGCTTCCTTCTGGATATAGTCTTCCTCAATGTCCATTTTTTAAAAGTCGTGTAATTAGTCCAGTAGATCTCCCAAAACCATATAGCAATTTTCTGCCCTCCACAAGTATCGTTGCTTGCTCAATTCCCGACAGTACCTGAATGCAGCAGGGCCACGCTGTAAGTCACTTCCCTGTTCCTGCTCCTCCCAGCTCAAATATGGCAGCCATGGGACAGAGTTGAGAGACGACACATATGTAGGAGTTTTGTAATGAAACCACGTCGGGCTGTGCAGCTGTTACACTCATGGTTTTGACATGACAACGGTATCATTTGTCACTGCCAATGTGTCGTCTTACGAAGACAATTAAAGGATTCAGAAATATCATGTTTTACCGTGGGCCAAGCTAGCAAGCAACGGTTAGCAAGTAAATGCACTTGTCTCTTCTGCCATATAAGAAGAAAGCAGCTGCTCTGCATACGGTGTATTGACATCTTGCAAGGTGAGTATCTATTTGTATAATAGCTAATACGTCCAAAAATCTAATGTGAAGACATGCTTTAGTTGCTTAGTAGTTTAGTTTTCTAGCTAAGTGTATCCGTTTACCCACGAGCAGGGTAACGTTAGTATTACAATAAGAGGATAGTTTCACGGCTCTCCACATTATGAATAATATCAGTGGCTATTAGTACGTAATGTTCATATACGTTACGCCAACAGATATCTTGCTGAGGACTGACTCCTGGCCAACTATTCTCAATTTCATGCTACCCTGCATAAATATTGGTCCACTGGAGACTTGCTTAACTACACATCCTGGTGCTGTGGAGCAAAACAAGACACACATTCTCATCATTGTGAATCCGAATGCTAATATTTTCTCTTTTCTTTCCCACCAGCTCAGTTTCATCATGGCCATCACTCAGTTCCGCCTTTTCAAGATCTGCACATGTCTAGCCAGCTTACTTTCTTTCTTTAAGAGGTTGATATGCAGGTGAGCACAACTGTCCAGTACCCCTGATACATACTATTCTCTTTTATGAAGATCTTGTCAATGCAATACCACTTTGCTTATTTGCAAACATAAATACGTAAAAAAAATCTAACTGAATACGTTTGAGAAATTGACCGGATGTAGGCTTCTGGTAAAGTTTGTACACATCTGATCCACAGCTAAATAGCTGTTTTATTTAAATGAATTTGCATTTCATACTCACTACCACCCACCACGTTCTATTTTGGTGGAAGACAAACCAGATCATTGCTTGTTGGATAGCATGTCTGCTGATATACCACTGGAATCCAGCGATTCAGAAAGGGTCTCACTTCATGTTCTGAGGCGTGTGCATCTGTAATGCTAGAAGAAGAAAATTACTATTTACAACTTCCATGTACAACATTAAATTAGTTCCGGTTGACTGGTTATTTTATTGTTTTGCTCTGCAGGAGTGGAAGGGGCCGCAAGCTCAGTGGTGATCAAATAACTCTCCCAACAACAGTGGATTTCTCATCATCTGTACCAAAACAGGTCAGTATTGCGCCAATCAACAGCACCTGCCATGAGAAGTTCAGAGCCTAGCGTTCAGTGTTCAGAAAGATATAATCTAAAATCTAAACTTGGATGTATTTGCCTATACAAATGAAGTACACTCTCTTGAATTCCACACATACATTTGACTTCATATAGTGTTTTATTGTCTTGTCTGCACAGCCAGAGATTGAAGAATGGAGCTCTTGGGACGAAGAGGCTCCTACAAGTATTAAGATTGAAGGTGGCAATGGAAACGTCTCCCCTCCACCTAACGAGTTAGACGAAGAGCCTGACTACTTCAAAGACATGGCTCCCACCATCAGGAAAACACAGAAGGTATGGTCCACAGTGCAGCTGATCCAGTATTTCCAAGCAGATGCAAACTTAATGATACCCTGAGTATCCTGAATAAATTTTTCCCAAGTTGGTGACATTGGTTACACGTTTCTTTGGCACTGTGTGCAGCCCACTGCTCCCAGCTGCTGGTCAAGAAAAGCTGCATAAGCTAACTGCTTGCTATTTCTGGACATGTTGGAGTAAAAACACACAGCAGTGTGTAAGTAAGAGTTTGTTCAAGTTGTTGGAAGGCATCTTTGACAGACCTATGTCTTCCTGCTTCCAATATTTGTGCAAAACTAGACAAAGCACGCCTCTGATACTTAATATGCTTGTAATGTGTGTACATTATATAAATATAATGTAAATGCATGACAGTGTGACATAATGCACAAAATAGTGCATCTGGGTAGCTAATAATGGATCATTTTATTGAATTTTGTCATTATAATATAAAATCTACTAAATCTATGTCTATAATGGAACTGCAATGCGTTGCGCATTACAAGTGCTTCAGTTTAAGTTTCAGCCCCTGTCTCTCTGGTTTCCATGTTGCAGATATTACTGAAGAAAAGGGAGCCTTTGAACTACCCGGTGCCTGATGGCTCAGCGGGTTTCTCCAGCAGACTGGCAGCCTCTCAGGATATGATGACCTTCAGTCCACCCTCAGTAAGTTATAGTTTTAGAGCGTCTGAAGCGTCAGGCAGGTCTTCTGTTCTGTTGTTAGGCTTGTAAAGAACTTTGTTTAAAGCTGCGGGAGTCAAGACTTGACTGTAAGAACACACCCATATTATCAGTCAAAATGACAAAGTGAGTCACTGGTCAATGGACCAGAGATGGAAAAACTGCCAAATTGTCATTTTCATGAGAAACTATCTTATGACACATGTGTTAAGACATACAGTTTTACAGGCAATCACTTACTCATCTCCCTGTGATGCTTGCACATTAGATTGTGCAGTCATTGCAACCATTGCAGTTAAGGAGTAATTAACTAAACTAGGACACTGAATTGGAAACTAGTAGTAGTCCTTCATATGTTTCATCTCTGGTGAAGCTAGAGGAGACAATTGTCTAGTGAAGAGGTAATACATGATGTAAAATGCTTTGTTTTGGCCTATTTCAGAAATGATAGCTCTTGCAATAGAAATGCTGTAATCCTCATGGATGGAATTATAAGATATCCTTTTGTACAGGCTGAACTGGGAGAAATGGACAACTGGCAGGAGGATGCAAATGCCTGGGAGGACGAGTCTGATGCTGCCTGGGAGGCAGAGGAGGTGCTCAGGTAATATTTAATGAATGCTTCTTTGCCTATATACAGTACATAGCTATGCACTAATAGCTGTTTGTCAGGATTAACTAGTGCACCAGCCAGTTATAAAACAATTACAGGAACAAGTGTGTTTTGTATGTAAGACAAAGGGGAAAATGAAACCTATTAAGCTTAAGGATGCCTTTTAACAGTAGAGGATTCTCACAGTAATCAGTCTGCAAACATACATGAAGGTATCAGTGTAACATGATAGTAACACCCAGGACTTGGTCTGCTCTTCTCCTCGTGGAAAGGTAGATTTTGTTGAAAGGAAGATATAAGTAAGCTCACTTTCATTTTTCTATTCGAGGAGTGTAGGTTCACACGGTGTCCAGCAGGTGACAGTGTATGCCGTTATTATAACACATAAGAACAGGGAGCATGATTTTGTTTTCCCCACTCCCAGCTGACCTAGCTTCCATTGACGTGTGCTGTAAGGACATTGCTTGCAATCGCATGTTTGTTTTTGCCTTTATCTAACAGACAACAGAAGATGGCTGAGAGAGAAAAGCGGTCTATGGAGCAGCAGCGGAAGAAGATGGAGAAAGATGCTCAGAGGATGATGAAGAAGGAGCAGAAGATTGCCGTCAAGCTCTCGTAACATTTTAGAAATGCTCAATTTTGAGCCAAAAGGATGGGGGATGGAGGTGGGTGGGGGGGCAAAGACACTAAATCATTCGTTACTCTGTCTTTAAAGTCACCAAACTGACCAGGGTCATCGCCCTACACTACTTCTCTGTTAGCAAACTACTCCTCCTTCTCCACCCTGTTTCCACCAGCAGCCATTTTGGTCTGTTGTCCAGCTGCAGCAGTGTAAAAAACGTCATCCTCGAGGGCAGATGACACACCTGGTGTACTCACTGTCCATGTGGCAAGGTCATTCTGGTCTTTAAGGGAGTGCTTTACTTTATGATCCAGTTCATCTTCAGTTTAAAGGTTTGATTCTGCATTAGAAGGCGCCATATAGATTTGGATTAAATCTGTCAGGTAGCATAGAAAAATGTTTAGTTTTTTCCCCAGGAACATTTGTAAATAAACAGGTACCTGTGCTACCTTTTGAAACTCAAATAGGGAGTACAATTCTTTTTTCTTTGTCTTATTTATAACCTCAAAAGGACAAAGCAGTGTAATTCATTTTAAGCATCACTGTATACCAGTGACATCCCTGGGTTTGATCGATTAATGTGTTTTTATATTTATGTCTTTCATTGTCTGAAAACAGATTTTTTTTTTCTAATGAATGTTGCTTGATGTTTCCCATTTTGTCCCTGTGCTGTGCAGCCTTTATTACACTGGAAATCTGCATTCAAATGAAGGCTGAAGATGTTCAATATGAGTATGGAGAAATGACCATAGACTACAATCTAGCCCAACTATAAATGTTAGCTGTGGGTTCCTATGGTAATCTCATGGCTACTGATCTGCCATTCATTCTCCTCCTTTGTCAGCTTTTGATATTGAAAGAAAATATCCAGTGATCACGCCATTGATTATTCGTTTTTTCGGGGGGAGGGAGTATTACTTATGCTCTTAAATAGTCCGTCTTTATAAAACATGGATCGCCATCACATCTCAGACCGGTTACCTTTGCGGATAAGAAAATGACAAATAAAGTCTTGCTTCTTTTCTCATCTGAAAGTGTAAGGCCTAACCGTTGGAGTTAATGGTTTTTGACTGTTATGCATCATTAGAATGAAATTACCAGTCAGTGTTGGAATAATTGGTACCAGTGCCAATAGGCAAGCAGTTGTCATGGAAACATTGGCAGGTGAAGAAAGGCCCTTTTAAATTGAAATGTGCAGACATGATACAATATGTCTGGTCTATGGCGTCTGATAAATGACTTGGGTGGAGGTTAGGGAGGCTTATTTCTATACTCAATCTTACATTTGGAAAAGCTTTGCAAGCTATTTGATGCTTCTAAAGAAATATCTAGCATTGATTTAGCAACACACTGAGAGGTTCTGATTCTGTTAACATTTCACTGATAAAATGGCTGATGAGTGCATGATCAGCTTAAAGAGTTTAACTCAAAGCAGGTGTTTATTTTAAGGGAATTCAGCAAACTGGATTTGTGTTCTCTTTGGAAATGCTCTTTCCCCACCTTTTTTCATTGAGAAAAGCTGCATGTTCTGTTTTTTTTTTCATTTTGCACATTCAAGTTTTCCAAAAACAAATCACAGAGAACCCCTTGTTTCTCACCCATTTTTTTCTCATTGATGGTGTAGTGTAAGACTTAACATTATGATAAATGTCATGGCTGAGTCCACAAGCTCAATCAATCCAGAAGGTTTGGCAGATTGTATGCCTGCTGTATTAGTCCTACACAGGTTTTTAATAAAATTATTTGATTCATACCTCTAGAGGTGAATAACCTGCTGCCTGATGTGTAATTTGGGAAACATTATCTGAAGTGTGGTAGAGGTATTACATGACATATTACATGATTACTGAGCTTTGCCATGGATACAACCACAGTCTATGCGTACAACAAATGTGTTTGGGTCTTGTTAGCCATGCTAGCAGCAGACTGAAATGTCTCAAAAACTATTTGGATGAAGTGGCATGACATTTCGTATACGTTCATAGTCCTCAGAGGATGAATCCTAACGACTTTAGTGATCCCATGACTTTTCCTTTAGCGCCACCATGAGGTGAACATTTGTTTTGAGTGAAATATTCCAACAACTATTGGATGGATTACCATGAAATTTGGTACTTATACTTATTTGGTCCCCTTAAAAATGAATTCTAATAACTGATGATCCTGACTTTTCCTCTTGTGCCATTATCGGGTTAAAATTGTAATTTGTCCAATATTTTGTTTTACGACCAACCATCTGCAAACCCATGACCTTCCAATTTGCTTCAGCTATAATGTTTAGTGCTAATTAGTAAATATTAGCATGCTAACATAATCATTTAGCATGTTGTTAGCATTTAGCTAAGTAGTACTGCCTTACAGTGCTAGCATAGACTCTAGTCTTGTTAATATCACAACATTATAATGTCTGACACTAAGGTGGCTTTCAACCGGGATTGACAGACGGTTGTCATCACTCATCTGACCCCCATCATAATGATGTCACTCCCATCTGTCTGGGGACACTGCCTGCCTGCCTGCCTGCCTGCCAAAGCCTCTCAGAGACTGACCCACTTTCAAAAAGGGAAAATGCACGTCATTATTCCTCAGAAAAAGGGAACAAACCACTTGGGTGAAGAATTGACCTGAAAGGCTCAAGAATCAAATATATTGATTTGATAAGACTGGTGTGTTCTCTGCTGGTTTGACTTACAACCATTGCTGCCCACTCATTTTAATCTAGCATCCACAGACTAGTGAAAGGATTACAGCATCCGATGACTCATTTGTCTGATGCCTTATAAGCTGAGGGGTCATGGTTATGCAATTTAAGATCCATCACCATATGGCAGAGTGGGAAATGGAATAATCATGGCAAAGATGCCAAGTGTTAGTTCATTTAGGTGGAATCTGCTTTTGTTTTATTTCTGTTGAATATGAGTAGATGTTATGTAGTGACTAAAGAAAGCATTGGCACTGACCCAGTTTTTACTGGTATGAGGGCACAGACAGCATTTTACAGCTTCTGAGAGATCCCAGTAAAGTGGATCTAATGCACTTCACATTGTTAGCTCCGCAACCCAAGGGATGTCTGGAAATCCAGGCCTGGAAAGCTTTTACGTAATATGAGGCGTCATGAGAACACCGCTTGGTTGCACTTGGGCTCAGACTCAATATTCTCCTTTTATTAATTTATGTGAACATCTTATACAATGAAATTTGGGCTCTCCTAGCGCTCACTAGCATTTTGAACAGAAGTCTTAAATAAGCCAAACTTTTAACAATTGTCCCCGTTCAGTCATTTCCTCCCTCATAACAAACCTGCACCATCAAAAACATAACGAGTCGCAACACGTGGCCAGGATTCATCATGCTTTAATAATAAAGATCCAAGGACATTTTATGTAAACCACCAGTATTGCACATAGCTCAGGCACATAACAAGTGTCAATTGCTTTGAAGCGTCATACAACTTATTTCTATGAACAATACACAGGCTGTACCGAATAAAGCTCTACTCCCCGGGAGGAAAAAAATAAAAAATAAAATAAAATACACACATCTTCACAAAATAAGTGAATTCACAATAAAGCTTTGGCTGAAGGTTTCTTTTTGAACAATAACTCAATACTGGAATTTTCAGAACCCATCAAACAGAAACTAACATTTAATCTTTCACCTCCTAAAAATCTCATCCCAACATAAAATAATTTTTTTTCCCCAAAACACAAAGGACAGCTAGGCACACCACTGGACAATGATAACACGTAACCATCTACCCAGATGATCAGCTTATACATGTTAATGATAGATAAAAATAAATAAAATAAATATATAAATAACCCCTGTTAAAAATAATCCCTTTCATGTCACCATTCTTCAACTCATGGTAACTACACAGTGCAAAGTAACAGTGTTGGAACCAAAATAACTGCATTGATATTATCAACAAAAACGCAACAAATCTCACAAATACTCTTGAAAAGATGCTTAAGTGCTTTTAGTTCAAGGTTAGGCGTGTGCCAAGGTTAGGTGTGTGCATGCAGGGTGGAAGCCTTTACGCATCTGGCCTGTGAGCAACGTGACGAAGAGAGTGCAATCCCATGATGCAACAGCCCCTGATAAGAGCAGCAATGTTGTACACTGGAGCGCTTCCGTCCACACCATGCCGCGAGTACAGCCAGGCCACTGTGGGTAGCACAGGGGCTGCCACTGTGACCAGATCCACCAGGAAGCTGTTGCTCCAGTAGCGCTTGCCGACCACATCCAGTCCCGGTGACAGACAAGGTTCTTCCTCACCGACACCAAAGTCCAGCTCCCCCATGAACCGCCGGCTCTCTGCATGTTCCGAGCAGCACATGCCGGAATCAGTGGAGGTGTCGGGGCTCTCTGGGGGAGCAGGACTGGGCATGCTAGGTGGGGGAGGTGTCGAGTCGGGGAGACTGGCAGTGGTGGAAGTGGAGGTGGGCAGGTTTGGGAAGCCCAGAAGGCTGCTGGAGGCTGACAGAGCAGTGTCCCCTGCTGTTGCCCCATGGAACTTTAGCAGCTGGAGGAGCAGAGCCTGCAGGTCTGGAGACATGGGCATTATGTCGGTCTGCATTCCTTTATCTTCTATGCTCTGCTGGGAAGGTGAGCTTGAGGAGATGGTGACAGTGGTGGAAACTGTATTTGGTAGAGCTAGTGGGGGTGCAGTAGATTCATCAATCAACTGTCCCTCCTCCAACAGCGCCGACACCCCAGGCCCAGACTCGGTCCCTGCCCTTAGCTTACCGCTAGAGTCCTGACTGAAGTCCACCGCAGTGGACATCAAGACCTGCTCCAAAATGTCCGCTCTGTTGGCCATCTCATCATTTACCAGCAGCCCGCTGTCCGCCATCGCCTCTGCCCCATGGTCTCCCAGCTCCATCCCACCCTCTTCCTCGCCCTCCATCTTCTTCCCACCACTATCAGAGCTGTCACAGATGAAGTCCAAGGTGTTTTCGTCTTGGAGGTTGGTGCCACTCTGGGCAAGCTCCATGTTTCGCAGCAGGGACTCCAACTTCCTGTTTTGGATGTTTATGTCAATAAAGTACTTCTGTATTCCCTTATCCTTCTCCATCAGGCTGCTCTTCATTGTTTCCACGACCTGACGCAGCTGCTTGATCTCTTTGCGAGCCTCTTTGAGGGACAGCTGAGCCTCCACCCGGTGACACTCCTCTTCAATCCAGTCTTCCCTCATTCTGCTGAGCTGGGCCTTAAGCTCCTCAATCTCTGACTCTCTAATAAGGAGGGACAAAAAAAGTTCAGAGTTACTTAAGGAATAGTTTGACCTTTTGGAAAATATGATTCCCTTTCTTGCCGAGAGTTAGATGAGGAGATCGATACCACTATCTATATGCTGAATATAAAAAACTACAGCCAGCTGCCAATTAGCTTAGCATAACAATACAAACAGCAGGGAAGGAGTGATGCACCTTGGCTGTATTAAGTGCAAGGTTATGACAAGAAAGGTTAGATATGAGGCCGTTTTATTACAACTTGTGGAATGTTGTTAGCCAGCTAGCCATGCTAGCTCCTGCAGTGTATGCTTACAACCCTTTCCAAACAATATCCAGTCCAGCTGTACCTCCAAAGCTTAAGTTATTTGTTAAATTTGTACAAAAAAAACAAACACACCCAAAGGGTGCCAGTAAGCATATTCTGGATTTTTGGACAGACCCAGGCTAGCGGTTTCTCCACGTTTCCAGATTTTATGCTAAGCTAACTGGCTGTAGTTTCATATTTAACAGATATGCGAGTGGTCCCATCTAACCCTGGCAAGAAAGCAAATAATTGTGTGATGGACAATATAATGCAGAACTATTTATATAACTCTTCAAAGATATAAAGACCAGATGAATCATAAAGAGTACAGTTTGAATAAGTTGTACTGATTGTCTTACGTACAGTACATATTTCTTGCAAGATATAACTATAGCATCATGCCGTTATCTTATGCAATGGTCATTTTCCAGTGGGTTCACACAGAGGATTTTAATGGTTGAGCAGAGCTCCAATACGTAGGCATTAGGGCACAACCATGGTTTCACTTTCCCCCCTGATACGACCTCTATCATCCTGTCTTAAAACCATAAAAAGCTACAGATACAATCACATGAGCTACTGTGCTGCTAAATCTTAACTAACCTGTCATGGACTCGGTTCTCAGACTCCATCAGTTTGGTCTTCAGGTGTCTGATGGCCACTTCCTTCTGCTGTAGAGGGGTGAGATACTGCTCGGGGTTCGGGGGTCTAACGCCATGGTTGTCTCCACAGGAGTGGTAGCGGCCCAGGCTCGCTCTTCTGTTGGCCAGAGAGACTAGTATGTTGGTTAAATGCCGCGTTTACCCCCTTTAGAACCAACATTATCCATCAGTTCCCAACTAGACATTTTGAAGCAATAGCAGAAAACAAACCAATTTGCCGCTTAACAGTAAAATCGCCCCCTGCAGACAGTAATTTGACAGAGAGTGCTGTCAGGGCAGATGCTCTCTGAAGCCTGGAATTACTGTCTGACACAGGATTACTGGCATGTAGACTGGAGGCAAAAGACCCTAAAATGTTTATCTAAATACAGGCAAAGTCAGCAAGGAACTTACTAGAAAAAAACAAAAAAAAAAAACACCTTAATCTAGAAGATAATTGCATCAGCATTCAAATGCCCTTTGCATGTCCTATGATCAGTGTTTTATCATGCTTAAAGAGAAAATAAAAAGGATTCCTGTTTTTTTTTTTTCTGTAGAGGATGAGTGGGTGGATTTGGACAATATGCAAAGCAGCATGTAAGCCCCTCTCTTCTACTAGCACAATATCCTAGCAACCTAGAATACTTGAGGCTTTGATGCCAGCGCTCTGACTGCATCCCTGCCAGAAATAGAAACAGCCCAGGAGAAGGTAGCATGAGAGAGGAAAAGATGTCACATGACACTTAGCCAGGCAGAGGAAATGCCTTAAAGTGACACAAGTGGAGTGTTTATGGAAGCTGTAAACATGAGATAAAGAGGGCAGATTCTGCTACTGTATAAAAACTCAAAGGCTGTGGGTTGAATGTTTGACATTTATACTGCAGAGAGAGGATTTTTTAAGTTCAACCGTATGCAGGGCTGAGCTGCCAACAAACATAAAGCCTAAGAGGTAACCCTTCCAAGTAATACAGAGCCTTGAGCACCAGGTCAGAAATTCATGGTGGTCTCAAACACTTCTGAGCTTCAGGCTACTCAGTTCACAAATCAATTCTGCCGTTCTGAAATATTTATGACCATGTTCTCTCCTCCAAACTAAGGTGTGTTCACTCTAATCCAGTTATGAGTCAGCTGCAGTCAGTAGGGTCACTGTCTGGGTACCATATTCATACATTTGCTATATTAAATCCTCATTAATCCCCAACCACAGCCAAATCATGACTGATATAATCCCAGATGGGTGCAAGAGAGGAAATGATAAAAACAGTCTGGGCTTAATCCAGCCACCCATTCACTCAACGTTATGCTGCACATTGCCTGAGCCACAATCAAAAAAAATCTCAAATCCCCAAAATCTATCTGCTTCTCCCTCAAGTGGGGAAGGTTGGACTTTTAATGAATCCACGTGGAGAAATGTGGAAAGGTAAGGCATGACCAGGAGGTCACACAACTGATCAACAACCTTCATCAACCACAATCTTTGTTCTGTGATTATTAATAATGCACGACGTGAAAGCCATGTTTGGTACCTGGAGGTGGGGCTGGAGTTGCAGCTGCTGCTGTTAGTCGAGGAGGCAGCTCTGGGAGGAGTCCTGTAGGGAGCGTAGAGCTCTGCATCGCGGTTGGCTGTAGGGCTCCCAGCTGGTTTGAACACTGGGAGCGGTCTGATGTGAGTGCCACGACTTGATAAAACACAGCATTAGGAAAATAAATCAATCAATGACTTGTTAATCCCAAAAAAGTAAGATAAATGTAATTTAGTGCATGATGAACAGTCTTGTTTTAGTTCTAGTTTAGCTAGAACAGTCTTAATATAGTAGTGACCCAGCAGACCACTCTGATGATACAAATATATGAACCTCATACCTCAACCTCATAGAAGGCGCTTTCTTTCCAGCTGAACTGAAAGTGAGGCTCCCTGTGGTCTTTAGACTGCCTGTGCTGCTGGAAGAGCTGAAGTCTGCTTCACTACCTGCAGGGATAAGCATCACCACATTAGCATGCCAGCAGACATACAGTGAGACTATATAACTTTTAAAAAGGCTCTGTAACACAATCTTCCTCTTTAAAATGAAAACTTGAATTTATAAGAAAACACCATTGCTCAATTGAACACACGTATGGGTTTTGCTGCTGCAGCCTCACTTGGTCTGGTATGGCCAAGTGGTGGCTAATGTTAGCAAACATTAGCTAACGTTGGCAAACTTGAGATGGATTTTGAGTGAGTTTGCCAACTTTAATATGTCTCCATTTGTGCTAGTTGTCACACCATATTTAAGCAGGTCACAGCTAAACATTTCACTGGTTTTACACCAAAAGTAAAACCAGAAGTAAACACATTTGACCTCACCAGGAAACACGTTTGTTGTTTCCCGCTTGTGGTGCCATTCCACTCACACTCAGTGGTTGCTGTTAAGAAAAAGCTAGAGTCTCGCTTTTACAACATTTAGCCTAACATGAACACAAATAGACTGTTATAATGAAAACACATTGGGCATTTGGGTCCAATTTGACTGTTTTCCTGTCTGTTTATACTGGCCCCTCCTCTACTAGGCCTGTTAGAATTAAGTGCAGGACTATCATGTTAGAGTTTCTGTAAGCAGGACTTCCATCAAGTCTCCCTGATGAAGTGACCGAACATATAGCACAGCCTGAAACAGATTCTCATAATCTATACCATTTTCTTACCCTAATTTGAGTTTGAAGACCAGAACATACCAATAAACCACTTCATTCAATTGCAAATGCCATTAACACTCCAAAATTAGTGAATAACATCCAGTCATTATGTGTAACACAATCTGCTCTGCTCAAATGTTGCAAGACAGACACTGTATATACAGTGTACAGTGCCTCAGCACAATACTGAAGCCTAGAACATCACCAATTTAACTGTTTAAGCAGAAAATAAAAACAGGTCACTAAATATTGTGTTGAAATGATAAAAGATTAAATTTAAAGGCATACCTGAGTAGCATCTTTTGCCATCAAACAAACCCATATTAGTGTGTTCTGTGATGACTGTGACAAACAAAATTTGTTCAAAACTAAGTGATCCTCCACCTCTTTGTGAGTCAACTGAGGCTCTGTGCACATTCAGTCAGTGTAGTAACCTCCTGCTAATCAGCCTAATTGGCTAAGATCCCAAACCTTTTCCTCCACCAATCAGCTTTCTTCCTCATTTCTCCTTCCCCAGATTAAAAGAGATGTTTATTTAATTTCAGGATGAAGATTGGAGTGCACTGTTTCTAAAATATGTGTTAAGCGAGCACAGATGCACAGAAGACAATTCACTCCAGTTATTATTCTCCTTGTAGGCAAGCAGCTGCTTCCCAGCCAGTGTTTGTTCAAGTCAACATACCAGGGAATCTGCTAGCTGCTGACATGTGACAAATACACAATTATTGTACTTTGGTCCTAGGGGAACCACTGGCATGCACATGTATATACAGTATATGCAAGTCTGTGCATGCAAAACATATTTTAATGTAGAATCAACACACAAATCAGATTATTTTCATATAGTATAGAATCAGATCATAACAGTGCAGGCCTAAGGAGAAGATTTCAAATTATCCTCATTCTGCTTTTTCTGGAAAAAACAAATATTTTTAATCTTTTTTCTGTACTCTTCTGTACCTCTGGCTTTCATGGCCGACCTCAGCTCCCTCTTGTGCCTCTGCACGCTCCGTGGTTCCCCGCTCCACTCGGCCATCACCCTCACCCTCTTCACTTTGGTCTTGCGCTCGGGGAGTACTGGTGAGCCATGGGCACTCTGCTCTGAGCCTGACGGGGTTTTGGAGGGGGACACAGACTGACTAGTGGGGCAGCCGGTGTCATCTATTGTAGACAGGCACACAGAACAGGCAGCGCAGGGCAGGCAGAGCGAACACAAGCAGTCAGTCAGTGCTCAAGGTTCAGCCTGGGTGTTATCTGACAGATAGCACGATGGCTTTCACAATGGCTCAGCACAATGGCTCATAAAGTAGTTATCAAGTGGTTGTTGTGTGGTGGTTTACACAGTGTACACACACACATGCACACATACTGTACGTGCACACAGGCATTTTTTGCAGTGTAATTTTTGTCTTTCATTTGCTCTGTTTGTTAAGAAAGCCATTTTGGGTGAACATAAAATAAACATAACTGAATGTTTTTGTTTGAGGTTGTTTAATCCAGCATGCTGTGCTAAAAAAAAAGATCTGATCTGCACAGTGCAAACAAAAATCTTTTCATTTCATCTTCTTTTTTCATTTTACTCAGAAACTTGTGTCTATTATTGAGCCTTGTCTTATTTTCTTAAAACAAATGCAAAAAATAAAAGTGAAATAATAAAGGTTTATTTCTGCCAGAAACAAGTTGAAACAATCTAACTAGACTGTCAGATTTTTTCACTTATTTTAAGAAATAAACACAATATGATCATCATATAAAATAGTTAAAATTGGCTCCACCTTTATTATTAAAATGCTGCTCACATGTTAATGCATAGGTGATACAATTTTATATATTAAAATACTAATATGATAACACTTCTGTACACTTACTTAGACGTTTTAATGCATGGCTTTTAATTGTAGTGGAATATTTTCACACTGTGGCATTGATACTAAGGGATCTGAATACTTATACTTTCATCACACACACTGTAAGGATTTTATGTTTACCCAACCAACCAAGAGCACTGCACAACACAATCTTGCACCTGACAGCCTGTAAATAGTGTTATGGTGAAAGTATCTGAGGTATGAACTCAGCTGTCCTCAGACTGGAGGTGAACTTCTTACCAGAGCAAAAGCTGTTGGTGCTGATGGTCCTTTTGGAGTGGTCTGAGCTGATGTCACACTCCTTCCCCTCCTCCTCTGAGAAAGGGGAATCAGACAGAGGTGAGCCTTTGTCCTTTGGTCGAAAGGGATGGAGGACCAAACGTGGGATGCGGCTGCGGGGGCTTCCTTTCTCCGGTGACTTCTTTTCCTGTTCAAAGCAACATATGTCAGAGCTGCAGGCAGGGATATAGCCATCCACCTTACCTTAGTGTACATTATTTTTCAGGATGACATTATTTTGAAATGATTTTTGTTCTTATTGTTGGTTGTTTGCCTTATGATGATAACAGTAAGGTCACATTTTACCTATCTTTTTCTTTACTACATTGCCTCTATTTAGAAAAGACTCATTCAACATGCAGAAATCTACCACCAGCGACAGGCAGCAATGTTAAGACTCACCTCATATTCTTGGAACGGTCCCATTGTGCTTCACGTAGCGTTTTTCCCCTGATGAATGAAAAAGAGGAGAAAAATCAGGTGAGTCATTTTTTTCTCTGGACTGTGTATGTGGCAGTGTTTTGGCGTGGTGCTCAAACCTTTAACAAACAAGGGCCTTCTGTATGAAGTCTGTTACGCCACTAAATCCCACCCACCATCACCACACATATATACACACACACACACACTGCCTGGTACAGATGGAACAACAAGCCCAGAGCCAGCAGCGACCAACACACTGAATTTACGACCTTATGAAACACATTTTATGCGCCACCCCTAAAAATAAACAGCCAAGTACCTTTTTAAATTTGTAAAGACATTTATCAATAAAGTTGAGGAAAACTAATTTAAAGCAAAAACAAATAAAAAGATTAGAAATATGATATAACAAGACTAAGAGTCTATAGCAATGCTAGTGGCTTAAGCACAGCAGTGCTTTGGGCTAAATGCTAATGTCAGCCTGCTTACACGCTCACAGTGATAATGCTAGAATGTTGATGGCCTAAGTTTAACATCTTAGTTTAGCGTGTTAGCATGCTAACATTTGCAGCAAGTACAGCTGAGGCTGGTGGGAATGTCATTAGCTTTGCAAGTATTTGGTCATAAACCATCAAGTATTGGATAAACAGAAATTTTGACCTTAAGATGGCCCTAGATCCAATAGTTGTAGAGATAGTTCAATAAAAACCAAGAATGTTGGCCTCATGGTGGTGCTAGAGGAAAACCAAAGTCATGAGGATACATCGTCTGGGAAACCATGAATGTCTGTACAAAATTTCATGGCAATCTATTGAGTACATGTTGAGATATATCACTGAATAAGTGAAAACTTTGACCTGCTGGTGGCACTAGAGGAAAAGTCAGAGGATCACCAAGTCATTAGAATTTATTCTCAAGGGACCTTGAATATTTGTACCAAACTTCATAGCAATCAAATCAAAACTTGTCGAGATATTTCACTCTGAATCACAAATTTCAACCTGATGGTGGCGCTAGAGGAAAAGTAAGGGGATCACCAAAGTCTTTAGAATTTATCCTCTGGGGACCATGAATGTCTGCACAAAATTTAATGGTAATCCATTTATAGTTGTCCAGATTTTTCAGTCTGGACCAAAGTGGTGTGCTGACCAAGACACTGACGTTGCCATAGAGCCATGCAGCTAGTGTGGCTAAAAACAGTAAAAGAGAAAAGACAAAATCAAATTTATGAAACAAACAGATTTAAAATAACTCAATTAACTCACCTGCTTGTGGTTTCAAAAGAGTAGAGAGTTCAGAGTCTACACAGATACAGCTATAAAGAAGAAAGATTGGCATTACTCTTTTCATATTCTGGTTTTTCATCAAAGACATCCCAGATTAAGATGATCAGACGAAGCACAGTGGTAGATGACAGGTGTCCATCTTCAGTATATCACTCTGCTAAGCAAAACTACACTAACTCTCCTTGTCAGCCCCCTGTGCCAAGACTGTGGGGCTGCCTGCCAAAAGCTACAGAGTGCTTCTATCATTGAGGTATAATAGATGATGGCACGATATTATAGCCTCTCTTAAAATAAGTAGAAAGGAACTCTTGTCTAATGCTTAACTTTTTGTTTTGTATGTGCACATTTAAACAAGGAAGAGATATATTTTATTGACGCTTTAAAGCTAAATAATGCAGAATTTCTCTCATGCTTGAATAAACTTTACACAATTACTTCACTTCCTCTCGCCTGTTGATTTCCTCTCAGCGTCTTTGCCTAACGGGGTCAGTTGCGTAAGTGCCTACATGTTTTTTTCCCTCCTTTTTTTGCACTGGGAATGACGTAATTGACCCCAAGGCCTGTGTGCTGCTGTCACATCAGTGAATTCAAACCTGTCTTCCCTTACTTCAACCAGATGGCACCTTTTTTAAGATTTTGCCTGGAGGAGATGTCAGTCTTGCCTTCATCATCTGGCCTCCCCAAACAATCCTCGATCAATAAAGGAATGATACCACCACTTGACCTAATATAAGCCACGTTCCCTGTATGAGCAGCTCACGCAAAATCCTCTTTCTTGAGACCACCGAGGCCCAAAGAGGATTGCAAAAATAGAGCGGAGAGTCATGGGAATCACACATCCACCTCCTTTTCAGACTCAAAAATAGATTTGCGTTCTGGGTGGCCTACACCACCTTGCCTATACAGTTTCACTTGCATTTTCAGGCATCCACAGCATCATCACACTGTAGCAACGCACAGCTGCCTGGCACACTGGCACCGCAGAATCAGATTATAGGCACCAAGCAGGGCAGAGCAACCAGAGTCGTGCCCTAGCAACAGTCTTAGCAACCGAGGGGGGAAAAAACGCTGCACGAACGACTCCAGCTCAACTGGGCCCAATTATGTGTAAATCTGCACAAAAGTCTAGGCTTCTGCTGCTCATCCTCAGATGCTGCCCTTCACTGAGAAAAATATCTTGAGTGTGCCGAGGTGGTGTGGGGGTGTTCGCCATTCAGCTGCGCTGTGTTTTTCTCGGACTGAATGAACATTCTGTCCTTGAGCCAGCGCGTGTGAGCTCAGGGAGCTTCTGTATATACTATACTATATACTATTGACTATTGAGTACTATTGACTTACATTTCAGCTGTTTGTAGCATATGATTATGGTATATTTTGGAATTTATATGGAATATTTAACTTTTTTTTAACAGATTTTCTTACTAGGAGTACAATAGAAAACATTTTTCAAATCTAAAACAAAGAAAACAAACTAAAGGTTAGGATAACAAGGGTATATAAGCCATAAAGCCATGATGATGGATGTTAAAAATATCCTCCAATGAACCTGGAATGATTATATACAATAGAAAAGTGCTATAAAAAGTGCTATTCATCGGGCAAATGAATAGGAGAAGAAATCATTCAATAAACAGGGTGTGGTTGAGAGGGGAGAGGTGTGTGAAGGTTTTTAGCCTAGGAAGGGACATTTATAAATTCATGCAACAACAAGCAGCCATATGAAGGAAATGTAGGAGGGCGGTAACATCGGACTGTGAAGGATAAAGAGTCAAGAGATCAGCTGACGTTCAAACAGTGTTTTAGAATCATCTCATATTATTTGTTCCAGTGCAACACTATCTTCCTCTGCTAATGACCGCTCAATAGCATGTTACCTGAAACCCTGAGAGGTGTTTGGATACAGACGCCTGCCTGTGCATGCTCTACTACCTGAAGTTACTATAATTAGATTTTTTTCATCTTAACTGTGGTGACATTTTGCCTGTTTGTGTTTGCACTTCTTCCTGTCCTGAACTAGCCCCTGCAAAGTAGGATCATACATTCGGCCCCTGGCCCCAGATCCGCTGCTTGACTCCAGACAATGTTGATTGGCTACCTGCTGAGCGAAAGGCTAAGCATGATCTAAGTTGCAAACACAGGATTTTCAGCTCTCTTAAGCGTGACAAACAACCAAGATACCTGCGTAAGCGACACACAGTCACTCCAAAAACTCCTCCAAACGTAAGAGTGCCCTAATTTAGGACTTGGATAAAAGTTGTCAGTGGGATGCTGAGATAAAGTGTTCATGACTGGTAAACAAGTCTGTAAGACTCCACTGAAGCTATTTCCCTTGTCCAGATGGTGGACTTTTAAAACAGCATGGAGTGGGCGTGAATGATAAATTCCCTTAATCCGTCCCAGTCTATGTGCTTTCTAATGTTGATCATGCACATAATGTGAAGCTGTTTTTCCAGTGTCATATTAACCCCATGATGCACCCAGTCCATTTGTTCTGTTGATGTAATTGTTAATGAGGTAATTTCAGTGATGGCGACATTTGATGAACACTGATGAGCTCCTGAAGTAACTGAACATCTACGTCCAAACACTCCCTTTTTTATTATTATGCCAAGCAGGAAATAATTGTAATGAAACCACCATTGATAAAACGGTTTCCTGATAGTACAGAAGATGTTTATTCGGCTTGTATCATATAGAAAAACACAGCTATGATAAGCCCTAATACAATCATTCTCTGTGTTGTGGCACAATATGGTTCCACATAGGACCTTTATGCTGCTAAAACCGTTTGCAAATACATTGCATTTTCATTATAAACTAAGTGTAACAATGTTTAAGAATATCAGCCATCAAATAAAACCACTGTTGTAACCAAGGAACCCTTGAAAATGCCCTCCCATGTGTTTACATGCCTCCCTTTGTTTACCACACCACACTTCAAAGCCACTTTCAGTGTTTCTAAAGGCTTATGAGGTTTTCGTGTCCTGAAATCCCCTGATAATGACAGCATCGTCTCCCACGCTGCCTTCAAATGGCTTGTTTCGTTATCATTTTCTATCCAGCAATGGGGTTTTGTTTTGTTCCATCTGCCCCCCCCCCAGCTGTTGATCGGGGATTTTTTTCTCAGGCGCGGAGAATGAGATGCCACCAGAATAAAAACACGCCAAGTACGACATAGGATGTAACCAATGGTGATGTAAACACTCCAACTTCACACCCAATGTGTCCACATATCACCCACTACCGCCCCAAAACATGTATGATGTGTGCGCACATTTGGATGACTTGACAAAAGACTCGTTCCCGAACTTGTAAACAGCTCTGCCTCAGCCCACCTGCCCCCATCCTGTCAATACTTTCATTTTATTTTTTTTAATTTTTTTTTAAAGCTAATGGCAATAATGGGCTGGTTTGAAATGATGCTTTTTCGTGAAAGGAAAATAAACGAAAGACTTGCCTGGGTGTCTGATGGTGGTTCCTCTCTCAGAAGGATGCGCGTCAGGCGGTGAAGCACAAAGGGTCGCTCCGCTGCTGGTGCTCCGCGCGGTGCCAGCCTCCGTTCTGCTGTTTGGCAGTCGGGTGGAGGAGAGCTGTGTGCAGACCGAGGACACACACGATTGGACAAGAAGCGAAACCACTGACAGTGCACGCACAATATGACTACCATAGCAAGTGAGTTACATAACGCGTGAGGCATTACTTAACCACTGACTCCCCTCCATCATATAAGTTGCAGGCAGGCTGCTGTATAATATGTAGGCTGTATGTACTGACGTATCATGTCAGTTTAAATGTATGTTGTCCCCTTGTTCCTCTAAGAGTAGCCTACCATTTTAACATCTGACATATGACTCGATACATTATGCATAAATCTAATAAAATATGTGCTCATCCCCAAACTCCATTTAATATTTTAGAATGTGTATCCAGAATATATAACATTTGCTCCATCATTGCTTAATAGCTCTTCTTGCATGGATTTCTGGTTTATAGTATTTCCTCAAGGCTATGTTGTTGACTGACTCACATTATAATTACATATGCATATGTTGAACACGCGCAGGAGGTCTATGTATACAGTGATGCGCACGAAGCCAAATGCAGCCCGCTGACTTCCTCTCAGTGTAGGAGGGAGTTTGCTCTCCATGGTGCTGAAATCAGGGAGGTGCAGGCGCAGCTCCTGTCTCAATTTATATCCATTTATAATGCAGATTCTGTAATGTGAAAACATCCTAATGTTTGCCTGAGCAACTGCGCCATTGAATCAACTAGGAAAACTAGTGCAGAAACCCGACTGATAGTCACTGTAGCCCAGAGGAATCAAATGGTGTCATGTATTTCTATGAAACAACGTGTGTTGGCCGTATACGTTCCTGCTGTGTCTTGCCTGGCTTGCTCAGGTGTTCATCATTAGGAAGGTGTCAAATTGGATTCTGAAGAAGCACTGGACATTGGGTGGTGCTGAGTCAAGTGTTAGCACGTGACTTACGAGAAGCAGTTTGTCTTCTCGTCACTGAGGCCCCCTGCTGGAACAACAAGGGGTTAGCAAAACTGACATTAAAGATCCCCTCCAGACATGTTTTAACATGCATATAAATGGCTCTACTTTGAATAATAATTTGTATCTGATGTGTTCTTTCTTTTACAAAAAAGGTTCAATTATCTTGTTAAAATCTTTGAAATGAATACTCCTTCTGTATAAATAGAAGTTGAACTGCTGGACATCAGGTGTTTCCTACTTCCCTGTAAAGTCCATTCTCAGTGTATGTGCGCTGGAGGCTTCAAATTTCCACATCACACGCATCTTGCACATCTTGCAAGTTGAATATTGGAGCAGGATTGGCTGCTTCCAAACTATTTGTAATATCATAAATCATGCTCGTAGGCCTGCCCCTTAAAATCTGATTTTCAGTGAGAAAATAGAAAATTTCCACTTTCAGCAGATGAATGTGAAAACATCCTTCTAGTGTCAAACTCTGCACACACATCATTCTGCACAGTGAAGCTCAAACATTCAACTGTAGGAACAAGAAGACAAACACATTTTTGAGTGGAGGGGAACTTTAAGGTCCTCATCACTATGACCCCAATCACTACTGTATCTGCAACTTCTTATGCTGTGGAGCACTGCCGGATTCCTTCACATGTTCCTGCAGGTAATATTATTTGCTATGAAAACTTTAAACATTTTCATTTATTACAACTCACAACAAACAGGCACAATTAGGCCTAAAGCAAGTGACACAGCCACTCATACCCATCTGACATCCAGGCATATCATTATCTGTTCTTGATGCAAACTTTAAATTGTTTTTACAAATTACATTGACCTTTCTTTGTTCCCCATTGACATCAGGACAGCAGAAACTCAACACATCTTCCTTCGCAGACTGAAAACTCATCTGTTCAGACTGCACATTGGCCCATAAAAACAAACAAACAAACAAAAGAACCTTCTTTCTGTTGAAGCATATTTGATGAAGTTGATGTACTTTGCATGATTCTTGCAGTTTTGGGCTTGTATCCACATGGTTGAATGAACTTATTGTAAGTCGCTTTGGATAAAAGCGTCAGCTAAATAAATGTAATGTCCAGTGATCTGCATTATTGTGCCTGCAGGAAATCCGTCTGACATGTTGCCCCTGAGGTTTTTCTCAAAGATCAGACAGAGAGACTTTTCAGGTAAAATGAGCCAACAAAATAAGGTTTTGTTACTTTAAAGTGTTAGTATATCTCTATGGCAACACATCCCTCCTGCTAGAATGTTAACTACTAAACACAATATGACTCAGTTTGAAAATTAGATGAGGTCAAATATACAAATAAATCACAAATCTTCCCACTTTGGTCTTTGAACCTGTTGGTGGCCTGTGTGTCTTTCTGGGGATCCGGACACAGCCCTGATGATGCCTTCAGTAACGTGGAGATAACACTTTCCTACTTGATTTGTCTTTCACTAGCTACTACATTTGAACATGTGATTTCTGCAATGAGCCCCGCTGTCTCTGACTTCCTGAATTATGAATGCTGGCCACAAAGACAAACCTGTGCAGAAGTGCTGGGAATTTATATATCCACTTCAAATTTAATGAAATAAATACAATATTTTCAGCATTTGAGATGACAACCTCTTAACTCATTGTTAGAATTGTTTATTTGTATATGACATTGAAATTGCTGTAAAACAAAAAACAGAATTTAAGTCCAGATGTGAAGCTTATCAGGACTAATTACTAAAATCGGGTTAAAACCATTTGAACAGTGGAGCACTGTCATAAGCTGTACAGTTGAAACTGTTAAACATAGAGTCATGCACCTAGATTTTCCCAGATCACGTGAATGCAGCATTTGTCCTCGTTTCTTTGTATATGGGAGACATCGGGTTGTAATAAATGGTAACGGCCGCTAGAGGTCACTAGTGTTATTTAAAATGTGTTTGATGCGTTTGCATGACTCTACGTCGAGGCTGGATGTTTTGGGCTTACTGTGATCACACCTCTAGGTTACATTTAAACACACGAGGCCTCTGCCCTCAGCCAATTTAGCCATGTTTCTTACTCTGTCCTCTTCAAACGCCATCCGCGCAACACAAAATCAAATACTGCAATTCCTTTCTTGTTATATTATTCATTCCATATAATTTCATGATGTTTCTTTAAGAAAATGCCACTGCTTCATGATCACCACTGTCTTCAGCCTATCTGTGCGTAAAATCTAATCTAATCTGACCTGATCTGACGTGTCCTTGGAAGCTTCCAGGCTCTCAAAGACTTTGTGATAAGGAGCACTATAACTCTGTTTTAGTTTTTGTGAAAATTGTGTGGACCTACATCTACTTTGGCCAACTGTATAAAGTTGGTAGTAACGGAAGTAGCTCTATGCTGCTCTAAATTAAATCGATTAACAATACTTTAATTTCACTGCAATTTGAGTCAGTAATTAACATTACTGTTATTACTATTAATTATTATAATTTAAATTAAACAAGTATAAATAAATCAAGTAAACCGTTATTCTCTATGGACAGTGTAGACTGTTAAACCGCCATCAACAAAACGTTTCCCACATGGACTCTGGTGTCTGTATCTTGTGGCGGTCCGTTGGCTCTAGTGCGCATCTGTTCGGAGGTCTGTGACATGAAATTGTTTGGGAAGCCCCGCACTGAGCGACCATGTGGGCGTGTTTCTCTCGACCCAACAGCCTCCGCTCTTGTGTGGAGTCCAGAGCGCAAAACGCACTTCTTCTGGTGCGACCGGAGAGCGCAAAAGCAGCAGCTCTCCGACCCTGACGCGCACAACCATCTCCGACTCCGGCGGCCCCCGCGAATCCAACTTCGCTGAGCGGGAAATAAAGAGTTTCTGAATATCTCCCGGTGACTCTTCCAGCCATGGACGCATCTCGACTCGTGACGCTATATCTGGGCCTGCTCCTTGTTTTCCTTGGGAATATACCGTGTTTCCAGTCTGCTGCTATCATCTCTCCCTCTGCGCCGAGGAGAAACAGGGGAGCCAGGATCCATCATCCGGACGGACAAAGGTCATCCAAATTCCTAAAAGACATCTTCGCGTCGTCGCATCCTATCGTGGGCCATCACAAAGAAGACCCAAAGGACGCTATTGTGCCGCATGAATACATGCTGTCTATATACAGGACATACTCGGCTGCAGAGAAGCTCGGACTAAACGCAAGCTTTTTCCGCTCCTCTAAATCTGCCAACACCATAACAAGTTTTGTGGACAGAGGAACAGGTTGGTTTCAGTCCGCCGCCAGCTCCATCAGCTCACTCTTGCATAATTCTGTGGCACAACTGACTGGTCTAATATTCTCCTCTTGCACAGATCTTAATAAAATGTGGCTAAAAACTACAGTAATGTGTAAAAACTACAGGAAAAAACCGCTCACAGCAGCAGCTTTTACGCACGTTTAAGATCAGGCAAAATAAAAATGCGCAAATGCAATTTAAAAATATCACTAAATCACCAGAATAAGCGTTAAAGAAAAGAAAAGTGTTGAGAGCTGCAGGATTATATGTTGCTCACGAGCAGTTCCGTGGTTGCATTCGGATCTATTTGCCGCACAGCCGCCGAAACATGTAACTTTTTCCGAGTATTAAGTTATATTACACTTAAATTAACCTCTGGGTAACACGACAGTAAAACACTAATTAAGGCGCTCTCTAAATGAAGGCTGTAAATCACTGTCAGCCTTCAGCAGGCTGCCTGCAGCAAAAACTATTCTGCTCCCAAGCTCCACGTGAATACAGAGGAAACTTTTTTTCTGTTATGTGAGAGAGCTCAGTGGTTGATTCATTTTTCGGATTTTTTTCATTCATCTCCAAATGCGAACAAGATGAAATAAACCCGAAGATTTTAAACACAAGCTGAGTTTAACCCTCAACATCCGGCACGTATTAACAAGCTGAATCTGCTATGGTGCCCAGATTTGGCCAACTTGTGCTGACAAAGGGTGCCGGGGGAACATGGCAGAGCGGGTTCGGTGTGAGAAGCAGGTGTTTGGGTCAGTTAACATGTGTAACCAAGGGCTTTGACCAGCCTGCCAGGACAAACACAATCTGATAAACACAAACACATCCAGCGCACACAAGGGGGGACATAAGCCGAGTTAATCTTTGCAGGAGAAATAAAAGCTATCTTTGTTTGCGTCCCCTCCTGTCTGAGACACTCCGAGCCTCAGCTGCGCGCTGCAAAAAATATCCATCATTACGACTTATTAAGTCCAGAGTCGGCTGCTTAAATCATATTGTTATTTATCTACTTAATTATTTCCAGTGCAAATCAATTTTTTTCCAAGATTTATGTTCAATGAAATGCAATTTTTAAAAACGTATTTCATGGTTTGACACTTTTTCCCTAAAAAAACAAAACAACAAGCCTAACAACATTGAAAGTAAGAGGCGTTCTCTCACACAGCTGCTCGTTTTCAGACAAAAGAGCACGTTTTAAGAATTAATATGAAGCTAAAAGGCTTGCCATGGCCACTTCTTGCAGTGTGAGCTGATTTGATAGCAAAAACCGCCTCACTTTCTCCTGTGATTTTAATGTGATGTGTCACCGGCCCTGACCCCGAGCTGGACCCTCTGAGAGCTGCTTGGCATCGAACGGCTGATTGGAGTATTTGAACTCGGTGATCTAATTGAGTGTTCATGTCATAACATATCAAACACTGTCTATTCTCCCATAATGGCCCAGCTCGGCCACAATGGGCACATCACCAAAAAACGACGAGGGGAGGAAAAAAAAAAGATAGAGCATTTCCTCCGCTGTGAAGTGGTTCGTATGTTTTCTGCGGAACCTCCCTTTGCGACCGCCACTTTAATTACGGAAAATTATTTTTCTTCCCGTTCTTTCAGCTCAAGCGCAGTTGGTTTCTTTTGGGATTCCTTTCCAGCATCCCCTAAGTGTTGCATTGCATTAACCTGCAGAGTGAACCTCAGTTGGGAGTTTGCGTTAAAGAAATACACACG
>LKNJ01000468.1:161964-184803 GCA_002120245.1 Maccullochella peelii | reverse complement strand
GGGGGCAGCTTTTCACGCGTAAAGTAGCAGGTTTTTGCGTCTTTTACGCATTATTCATCCATGCAGAGGCAGGTTTTACTGAGTGAACCTATGATCTACGGCTTCTTTGGCGTTCACACGTTTGTAGGTAAATGAAATGTGCTTATAAAACCCAGGCAGGGTGTTTCCTGGAGGTCAGAAAAGGCAAGACCAGAAAAGAATAACCCGAATCTGAAAATTACTTTTGGCACTTTGGTGTAACTCATTAAAGCGCAGATGGTGCAGCCCGGCCTCTCTCTCTCTCTCTCTCTCTCTCTCTCTCTCTCTCTCTCTCTCTCTCTCTCTCTCTCTCTCTCTAAACAGAGGCATAGATGACAAAAACATGTTTTGCATTTGTTCAGATACAAGCAACAAGGTCAAACAAAAGTGCACAGGATGCCGTTTTAACAGAGCAGTAAAATCCAGCGCGTTCTCCCCCAATTATCCACCGTCAAACATCTTACGCGTAATGGCAAAAATTGCCTTTTTACATAATCACGAAATTAAGAAAACTTTGTACGTTTTTTTAACTGTCAACACGAATCTCTCTCAATAATTCCAACAGTGTGTTCAGTCACTCAGTCAGTCCGTGCAGGCGCGTTTTAAGGGGAATGTTGTAGTTGGCAGGATGGGATGAAATATAAGAGGGGAAGTGCTTTAATGAGGAAGCTGGGAATTCAGAACTGTTAATTGTTTGGTGAACTTGTATTCGATTTGTTTGAGGTCTTATATAAAAAAAAATCCTAATGCAGACCATACGCGCAAAGTCACTGAAACGAGCACAAGGTTCCAATCTGCTTTTACTGTCTGACTCGGCAGGGTTCACGGAGGGAAACTGATAACTACATTATCTCCTTAATTTACAAATCATATCACAGGAGTGTTTGGATGTAGGCATGTCACTTTTAGCTTCTTTTTTAAAAAAAAAACATGCGCAGACAGAAGTGGAAACAATCAACAGGCAGCATGCTTTTATTTTATAAAACAAAAGACCACAAATCATCCATCTCAACAAGCAATTTAATCTCACTTTTAAGTTTAAAACCTTGTGTTTTTAAATAAGTGGCAACATTTGACATTTAAAAGTAAGTTATTGCTCAGTCGCCCCAACGTAAATCAACGTGTTTTAAGAATTTTCTTGAATTTAATTTCATTTTCTTGATCATTTCTGCCCCGGATTCTGCATTTACTCAAAGGACTGACAGTCGTTGCATGAAAGATGCCGAAAAAAACGGGATAAATTCAGGACATTTAGACCCCTATTTGCTGACTTATTTCTATTTTTCATAAGAAAAAAAAGATAGTAGTAGTAATAGATTTTTTTTGGAGTAAAACCAAGAAAGATTTAATTGTATGTATACTTTAAATATGCTGTAAGTTGCAGCTTGTTATGCGTGATAACACACGTGTTAAAACATAAATATTTCTTGTCTAGAATGTGTTTAAAAAAACACTCGGAGAGGCTGGATTGCTTGTTTGTTGAATGCAGATATTTCGTGCGTTTTGTAAACCTTCTCCTGCATTGTTGTATTCCAGTCTCACTGGTTCGCCTTGATGGAATATCTGCAGGCCTCCTGGGTCTCCAGCAGGGAATAATGCATTAATTGTGTATTGTTCAATTGAGTGTACAGTATGTCGCCTTTGGTCCGTTGTGTCTGGCAGCACCCAGGGGCCTTCACATCACTAGGCCCCTTGTGTTTTTCCCTTTCTTTCTTGCTTTGCCTTACAACTCCGCAAGAGTTCTCAAAAACAAAAACACACACACACACACACACACACAAAAAGAAAACTAACCGACGATCTGACTGCTGCTTAGATTTAAGACCTTTTGAGGCTGCGAAGAGGGAAAAGTTTACTTCCACTCTGTCAAGGAGCTGGAAATTAATAATGAATCTGTCATCGAGTGAAATGAAAGCAGAACTATTTTCATTAAAACATGCTGGCTTTGATTAAAAGTGGCGTGGCATTACATTTTCGCCAGATTTTATTGGATTGGTGTCACTGCAATATCAGGAACGAATTTTGGCCCAATAATGACAGCTGATTAGTGGATACATACATTAAAACTACTTTTTTTTTTTTTTTACCAGGGAGATCAGATACTTCCTGTGTATGACATGAACTTGGTGTGCTTTGCATCACGATATCACTTCGAATTGTTTACGTGCAACAAATCTGCATGGAATGAAGTTAAGAAACCAGGGGAACCACAATTTCAGGGCATTCAATTTCAGCATTATAAAAGATGCACCAGATTTTATTATCAAGAGAATTCTCTTTGAATTTAAAATCAAAGTCAATCAGAGGTTTTATGAATCTGATATAGCCTGGATAACCAACAAAGGTTTTATCAATAATAAACGTGGTGATAACTGAGTTTTTTCATTCTCATCTAAACTGAGGACTTGTCAGCTGTAGTTTGTTTCAGGCAGGTTCAGGGTGGACGAGAGAGAGAGAGAGAGAGAAGGCCTCTGTGGGAGAATGTGAGTCCCCCTCCCTCCCTCCATCCCTCTGAACACTGTACACCCTAAGTGAATCTGACTGCAATTATTTTCTTCTTTTATCCTTGCAGACGATCTTTTGCACTCTCCTCTGCGAAGACAAAAGTATCTGTTTGATGTCTCAACCCTTTCAGACAAAGAGGAGCTGGTCGGGGCGGAATTAAGGATATTTAGGAGAGCGCCCGGGGATTTGCAGACTTCCCTGCAGACCACGGGTCTGTACGACATCCAGCTCTACCCCTGCCGCTCGGACAGACTGCTGGACTCCAGGTCCCTGGACCCGCTGGACTCCACCAAGGGCGGCTGGGAGGTTTTGGACGTGTGGGAAATGTTTAAAGCACACCAGCATCACTACCACCACCCCCATCACCAGTATCAGCAGGGGAACCAGCTCTGCGTCCAGCTCCGCGTCACCCTCGGCAAATCAGACACCGAGGTGGACCTGAGGCAGCTGGGGCTGGACAGGAACAGCAGGCCCCAGCGGGAGAAGGCCATCCTGGTGGCCTACACCCGCTCCAAGAAGAGGGAGAACCTGTTCAACGAGATGAAGGAGAAGATCAAGTCGCGGAGGTCGTTGGGTGAGAAGGAGGAGGCGGCGGTGGTGAAGGCGGCGGCGGCGGAAGAGGGGGTGTCACTGAGGGGGGTTAAAGGAGAGGGGCCTCGGCGGCGGCGGAGGACCGCGCAGAGCAACCGGCACGGGAAGAGGCACGGGAAGAAATCCAAATCCAGGTGCAGCAAAAAGGCGCTGCACGTGAATTTCAAAGAGCTGGGCTGGGACGACTGGATCATCGCGCCCCTGGATTACGAGGCGTACCACTGCGAGGGGGTGTGTGACTTCCCCCTGAGGTCGCACCTCGAGCCGACCAACCACGCCATCATACAGACGCTCATGAACTCCATGGACCCCAACAGCACCCCGCCCAGCTGCTGCGTCCCCACCAAACTCAGCCCCATCAGCATCCTGTACATAGACTCAGGCAATAACGTGGTGTACAAACAGTACGAGGATATGGTGGTGGAGCAGTGTGGGTGCAGGTAGCGGCCCTTATTCATGCAAAAAAAAAAAACTTTAAAAAGACAGAAAAATCAAAGATAAGTCTTGATGGGCCCCAGGTTGAAGATATAAAGCTTTGACGCATGACGCGCCTTGTCTTTATTCAAAAGGGATGCGCACAAAGGCGATATCTGCTATTTATTCAGACTCAGTACAGTCACAATAATTCACACTCTATGCCTTAAAGTGTTACGCCTTCATTCCGGCCCATGCAACAGGTCATCACTCATCAAACAGGCTTTTGTTTCCCAGAGAGTGAGAATGTCCAAATGGCGCAAGGAATGGCTACAAGGCGAGATGGGAGCCTATTGAGTGCGACTGTGCACCTGTTCGTGCCGAGGCCAGAGGACAGGACAGTGAGCTGTCAGCGCTTTGTCGCAGCTCTGTCGACCCTGCCAGCCAGGCCGGACTCTTTTGGGTATGTGCATCCAGGCCGTAATTGCCACTGTCCAGCTGGAGCCATTACAGGCCCGAGCAAGTGCCTGTTTTCCAAAAAAGGGGGTGAATGTCTAATCTACCAAACACACACACACACACACACACACACACACACACACACACACACACAGACTGGTCTGAGGAGAGGAGATAAGATGGTGGTGGTAATGCCTGCAAGAGATTTTTGCCTTATTGGAGACCAGTTGAGAAGCGCTGCCTGGGAGAGGCGTCGTGCGCCTTTGCGGACAGAAAAGGACACAAAACCAGACTTGTGCCTGACTGGGGCCCTGTTGTAAAAATAAAAACATAAAGAAGAAAAAAAAAGCACACATAACTGAGGCGAACTTTTTGCTCAAAAGTCTGCATCTTTACGAAATGCACTTCCACAACTGACTGCGCCAAGGCCACGCGGTCAGCGAGAGAGTTGTCTTCTCTGATGACGAAAATATAAGAAAAAAAGACTCGCAAACGAGACGATATTTAAATGCACATTAGCTTTGAATGCACTGCTGTTCATTTCTTTGTTTTTTTCGGAGCTGTAAATATTTGTACAGTTGAAAACTTTACAAAGTGCAACGAATGAAGAAATGAGAAAACTGCATTTCTTTGTAAATATACAAAATGCACTCAAATCGGTATAATTTCTATTCTATAATTATTTTATTATTTGTGATGTACAGAGTTTCATGATAATCATATATTTCTTACATTGATAAGAGTAATTTAAGGTGTATTCGATATTTTCTTTTTTTTGCAGAGGGTGGAAAATACCATTATTAATGTCTACCTCATAATTGCATATAGGATCTGAGTTTTGAGGTGCATTCAGTTAGAGTGTAAAGAGCTTTTACAATGATATATAAGATCATTTATATACATATATTACTGGATAATATTCCACACCATTACTGTACAAATAAAATTCAAAACAAAGTCTGGTACTTCTGATGATTAATGCAACTCTTTTTGCATTCATTTCATTCATTTTAATGGTTTTTAAGAGACTTTCCCAAAAGCATTGTAGGGCATTTCTTTATGAGGGAATAAGAACTCAAGAAATTGTATTTTTATCAATGGATCAATTAAATGAAATAAAGTAATCACATTATGGTATTTTTTAGATTATGTAGGCATGAATAACCTTCTATAGTCTCCCTACAACCATGCATACTTAGAAAAATCATATATTTTTTTTCTTCCTGGATGATTAAATATGCTTTAATAACACACACAGCTTAAAAACACATGGTTTATGATCTGAATGATCTTTTAAGAAAAATAAAGAAAAAACACGATATCTTGGCAATTTTAGACTACTCCACGTAGTTATAGAGACTTTCTAAGCTTAAGGTTTTACCAAAATCAACACCAGAATCCCCTAATAAGATGTGTACAGTGCATCTGGAGCACATATACCTTTGCCTTCAGGTATGCTAGCTAATCTACTCTTCCCCTTTGTAAACAGTCTCTCATCATAGACAACAAATGTCATTATTCAGCGGCTGGCTGGCCCAGGACTGCACCACAAAAACCATACAAACATATGGTGGCCATCCAAGTGGAAGGAAATCCAGTGACTGACTGTCACTGATATGGCACTGAATGTACGAACCCCAGCTATTTCCCAATGAATTAGCTGCCTGGGTCAAGTTTACTTAACACTTTAATGTTTCCCAATCGGTGGATGAAAAAACTTTGAAAGAAGGGATTGCTTCCATATAAGCTATCGACCTTGGCCTGGAAACAATTAGGAAATTGCTTTGAAATGTTATATGTTGTCCAGGCTCTTGTACAGTATCATGTCACTCCCCACATGTTTGCTAGGGGGAAACAGAGGATGCTAAGTGCACTCTTTAGCGGTCGCTGCAAATGACTGACACAACAACCATCCCCCTGAGTATAACCAAATGGCCCCTCCAGGCTACGAGTCTGGAACACCATGGCCGGGGTGCTACCAGGAGCCATGCTATCCCTACTGCTCACAAGTGCACTGTGGGAGATACTGTGCACCACCATGAGGCTTTGCAGCTGACTCTGGATTAGAAATACTGTAATGTTGCACAGTCCTGTCTAAATTTCTAAGCAACTTCATGGTAACTTGTGGGATAAACCTTTACTTTTTGATTTATATTTATTTGACAAGCTCCCCCGGTCTGGTGGGCACTGGCCTGGAGGTGAGACTGAATGTTAAGAGAACAGTTAAATGGTGATGAAAGGGAAAGGAATGCTTTGTTTACCCGCTTCAATCCCTCACTCTCAAGTTAAATGTTCCTATAAAGTTCTTCTGCCGAGGCAGAGAGAGCAAAAAAAAAAGAAAAAAGAGAAAGACAGTTGTGTTTATTTGAAACTCAGTCCTAATATATTAGTCTAAGCAAACCGAAATCGGCAAAGAGACGGGTCCTTTTCATCAGAAACACAAATAGTCTTGACACCCCACATCTGTGCGTGGAGGCTCCTCTTTAGCGATCATGCATAAGTGAAGATCTACTAGGTGTTACTCCAAGTGGAAAGCCCGGGAGCCTCTCCAAGATGTAAAAAAACCCCAAAAACCGTCTTGGCTCGTATGGAGACGTAAATGTTCCTCATACTTAACCTCTCCGTTATCAGTGATGTCCTCATCAGCGACAGGAAAGGCATAAATCACGCTGGTCTTTCAGGCAGCGAGGACCTCTGAGCAAGCAGAAATTTGTTTAATGGGCATTAAGGCGCATTCGAAAATTTATCATGAGGACTTAGATCTTGGACTTTGATTTGTTGAATGGATACAACTTAAATGTAGAAAGGGGAAGAGAAAAGAGGAGCTTGGATGCTGCAAAGACCTGACTTTTAAACTGCTACTGATAAAACCCAGCAAGAACTTGCTTATTTTTCAGTGACTGTTTCCCTCCTCGCAGTATTTTTATTATTATTTTTGCCTCTAGAGGGGTCCCTCCTTCTCTGGTTCCTTCTAGTTCCCACTATTATGGTTTGCAGATACTTTAGTTCCCTTTATAATAACTCCTGACACCTTTCTGCAGCCAAGAACACAGGCCAGTGCAAGGTGGTGCTTCTCTGCGCTAAACAGATGCAGAATAAAAACACCCTGACAGACTTGCATGTCTACAGTAAATGTGCATTTACACGCAATGCTAGGGAGTGGGTCTTTCTATATGTATTTGTGTGTCTGTGTGTGTATGAGTGGACAGAAGGGCAGCAGCGCACACAGATGGACAGATGAGTGGTGCAGGAGAGCAGCAGATGCCTGAAGTGACCCCTACCTCCGCCTTTCATTGAACCACTTGCTTCAACACAAAGGCAGGGGTGGCCCCAAAAATTAAATACACTTGCTTGTGCCTTAATGCCAGAGGTCACTACTTATTTTTCCTCCTGTGATCCTGTTTTTTTTCAAACTTCTTTTGGAAAAACAAGGATGTGTTTTGTGGAAACATTTTGAAATCACTTGCCAAACGAGAACCAAAACTGTCTCTTTTAACAGAGCGCTGGTTGGTTGCACTTGGCAGCTGCTGTTTAAGCAGAGACAGATAATAAACCAGCCACAGTGTAACAAAAGACCAGGGTGTTTCCTCTGAAGGGGCATCTGCCCGTCTCTTCCTCTGTGGTCCTACAGAAAGCTATACCTCCCTCCTGTCAGGCCAGAAGGTAACAGGAAGAGAGACACCTCCAATTCACCACAGATAACTTGCTAATTGCATTAAACTCACTCCCAACTGGGCTTTTGAAATGTGAGGATGAAGCCATTGTTTGTGTAGCTTATTTCAACTGCAGTAGAAACTTTACTTTAATGTGCATTCATAGTTTTTTTACATAAACTCAGAAAACAGCAAAAACTAAAGTCAACTTTGATAGATCTACTTGGAATACCTGTCCAGAGAAGCCCGCTTTTGTTCTGTTTATTTTCTAAAGGAATGTCTGAGGGTGCCCTTTCACCCCTCCTCATCCATTTACTGCCCCTGGTCTATGTTACAGATGGTGACCTGGGTCCTCGCCATCCCTGATTAACAAGTACACCTTCTGATTCTCCTGCAAATCTCCGCAGAAAGGAAGATTGTCTTTTCGTACGCTCACAGTTCATCTTTTTTTTCTTTCTGAGTGTCTCTGTGTGTTTGTGTGAGGGTCTGAATGAGCTCGAGTCAAAAGTAAATTTACTCAGTTAACAGTTAATGCTTATGTTTGGGAGCAAGGCAAGGACACGACCTTGCTGCCAATTCACATCCGTGGAAGGCTTGTGGAGAGGAGAGGGAGGGCTGTTGACCAACAGGGGCCTGGACAATGGAATTCACTGGCCTGAACACTTGGCCCATGGGTGGACAAATTAGACCTAAAATAAATGCTTTGACTCGCAATGTCAGAGGAAAAGACAGGAAATAAATACCAAAGCAGCTCCAGAGTAGCTACGGAATCGCCTTTATGGCTCAAGAGTGAGGAAAAACCCAGAATCCCAAAGTCAATGACACAATTCTCTCTCTCCCGAGCCATGAGCTCGATCAATGCCCATGAACCTTTTCTCTCCAATACATAAAACATATCCACATTTAAAGAGGGACATGGGCGGTAAAGAGAGAGGTTTTGGTTCTGCATTGTAAAACGAGACATGTAGGCAAACAAACATGGGTCAGGGGCAATGAGGCAGCAAGACAAGGATCTGACTTTGGAAGGGGTGGGCTGGGCGGGGTGATGGTGGGGTGGAGGGTGGCAGGGTGCAGGAGGACTTGATGGACAACTCCACAACTCGGCAGAGGCAGAGCTTTCACTTAAAAATGGTGCCTGGCCTATCTCAAAAGGTCAGAGCCCAGAACACTAACACACTACATTAATCATGAGAGGCTGCGGCTTACCTGTCTAGCGTTTCAGCCGTGCCGTACAGTTAACCTCAATTATGCTTGATTACGAGGTGTGGAAGACACAGGGCCCGGGCTTGGGCCGCGCAAAAGATCAGGCATCAATAATGCAGTTTCAGATTAGATGTGCCTGTCTGTCACTGTGCAGAATGGACAGAGTGGTTTCTTGGGGAACAGCGTCCAGGGTCAATGAACAGGTAAAAAAGGTTTTTTTGCAATATCATTTGCTTCTCACATAGTGGTCCTAAGCTGGAATGAAGCACCAACATATGCATATACGCAGACATATGCATATGAGACACAAACACATACACCAAAGCATTGTGTGGTGTACCAAAGAGAGCTAAAAGCTTCATGCTGTCCCAGCCCCCTTCTTGGTAATTGCCCCATTATGTGTTGGTGGTGGATGGAGCTATTACAGATGTTTTATGATGGGGCCATTTTCATTTTGTCTTCCCAATGAGGGACAGATTTATGGTGCAAGGCAGTCTTCCATTCAGGGGTAAAAAAACCCCTCACCACCACATTCCCTAACACACACACACACACACACACACACACTTGCACGCTTGCTTGTGTTAACACACTCCGAAACAGAAATGCGTATAAATTCACAGTATTATCTTTTATATCACTGTCATAACTGAGCCTGACCTGCACTCCCTTCGCCCAGCTCGCTGCAGCTTATGAAATGAATGTTCCTGTTCCCCAAGGGTCGGTGGTGGGGGGGAGTCCCGGACCCCGGACCCCGGTCCCCGGTCTGCGGGGAGGCAGCAGGTCTCGAATAAAACCAAGTCTGACACTTTCTCACCAAATGTTATCCTACTAAAAGGAACCATCATAAAGGGCAAAGCAAACACCAGTTAGCTTTTCAGAGTTAATCTGTTTTAGCTCGCAGTAAAGTGTTTGAAGTGCTGAAGACTCTTTGGCTGCGTGGTTTCTTTCCAGAGGCTGTTTTGGTGTGGTTCCCCAGAGTTCCCGTTTGGAAATCAAATCTTTAGCTCAGTAGCTTTTATGCCAAGAAAAATATTGGCCATAAATTGGTGCCTGAATAGGCAGTCTAATTACAGGGCTGCGGTCTGAAAATTTACCCTGCAACTCATGGCTACAATTATTAAGGTTAACAATAGGGACACTGGGGTAGAGATCGCAAAGCTTCAAAGAGCTCAACTTATTCTATGACTCGTTTAACTGGCACAGGGAGACGATCTGAAATAGGAGCGGGTCCCTGTCTGAGTCAGAAATAGTTTTCCTTTCGTGTACAAACTGTGGAAAGTTGTCAGGTACAAGTCTTTTAACAAACAAGGTCAGCAGAGGAACACTCATTATTAATGATTTACCAGAGTAGCACAAAGAGAGCTGGAGAGACTAGATAGCCCAGAGGACCCAGGGTTTTGTGAGTGAAACACCACCTCATCATGTTACACACACCGGCCACTGTGATACTTCTGGCACCTTGCTCCTATCAGCCCCACCTGCCCATCGATGATTGATTTTCTCATTGGGATGGTCGCCTCAGGCAAGACGCTCTTGTCTTCTCAGTCCTGAATTTGTCACCATTTGACTTTACTGAAAATCCCGCTATTGTGGCTCCAAATAGTACATTTCTAGCGCAGCTGTTTGAACTACATCAGGAAATCCGACCTGGGTGGAAATCTCCGTGCATGGATGTGGAGCTGAATGAATGATGTATGGCTGACCATGTCCGAGGTTAGTTCCTGTCAATTCTCTCAAATGCCACTCTTTATTCACAACAACATAAATTCTACCGCTCTGGCATGAGGAATGGAGTGAGGTTTGTTTGACCAGATGTAATTTTATCAGGGACTCTCTTGCCCCTGCTATTCTTGTGTCTCTCACATCTGTTAGCTCAGGCACAAAAAAAGTGAGCTCTCACACAATATTTCTGTTTGCCGTAGTCTGACCTCTTTGTGAACTGCGGTAAAGTGAAAGGCACTTTCAGCCGAGGGGAATCGGATGGCAGTAACCATATGCCTTTCAACTGATACAAAGGTGGGAAAGGGGGAGGCCAGGGGTGGGTGTGTGTGTGTGTGTGTGTGTGTGTGTGTGTGTGTGTTGGGTGGGGTGGGAGGGGAGGGGTTGCATGCTAGGGTGAAAAGGAAAGTGCCGTGCTGCATCTTTTTGTGTTGGTAAAGTGGTGGCGGTTTAGGGTTGGGGGAGGAGGGTGGTGGTGGGGGGGTTGTTGGCTGGATGTGGTGCTGAACTCAAGGCAACGTCCGACTGACTGACTGTTGAGATGGAGCCCTCTTATGGATGAGTGCAATGAGTAAACAGCATTCCTTTCTCTCTGTCTGACCCTCTTGGCCTCCTATTTTTGTCTCTTTTTCTTGTCTTTCTTATAGTCTGTCTATATTAGCAAAAGCACTTCATCTCCCTGTTTGTGTCAGCCGTCTGGTGCCCACTAGAGCCACTCTTCATCTGACCTCTGACTGACCATCAGACTCCTTATTAAAAAAATGTACATCTATGCGTTAGATACATTTTATGAGGAAAATGTGTGTGATCATTGAGTGAAAATACAGTCTACAGTCTTTCCTTTTGCGCTGCACACACAATCATATAGATTTTCGTTAGCATATTATATTAAGTTAGCATCAGTTAGCAGTAGTACAAAGTAGAGCATTGGCTAACTCACTTTTTCCCACCGAGAATATAATGACAGTCATCAGGGTGAAAATTTTGTATAATGAAAACTCAAAATGGCCATAAATGTCTAGTTATCATTGCCTAAGCTAAAGAGAGCCAACACTAGCTAACGTTAGCTTTGTACTATCCCCTGGTATCTCCTGTAACTCTGTTGGATGTACATGGACTCGGCGCCTACAAGGCCAGCCCCAGCCTCTGGTTAATGAGGCGTGGACAAGGCCAAAGGTTCAAACTGGTAAGGCTCGAGACCTCTTCGGCCTCTCATTTATCGTTGGGGGTTGGCGGTGGGACTCTGGTCGAGATAGGTCCTCCATATCATGTGCCCTGAAAGTCGTCGCTATCCATGCTAGCTAAACATGGCCTCTGCACAACTGTTTGCCCCCCACCTAGCCCCTGCTCTCCACATTGCATTTTTAAAAATACTCTAGTAAAAATATTACGACATGTACACATGATATCTTCTTCACTCAGCGGAAGTGACACACTAAAACTTCCAAGAAAAGCAAGAGCCAGCAAAATAATGTTCTGCCTGCCTTGTATCCATTGGCATAAAACATCTCACCATGTTTGTGTTGAATGATAGCATTTCTAGCTATTGAAGTTCAATCAGTTCCCTCTCGCTACCATATGGAGTCGCCAACATTCAGAGTTAGCTTGTGTGGCCTCAAACCACTAATGTCAACAAGATGCAGTCCATGATGTGGTCTACGTCCGTGCATTTGAGCTACATCAGGTACTCAACCCAAACAGCAATACTGCGCATGCCAAAATTCGTATAAAACAATAAAGTGTCACAGTAATAATAATGTGATACCTTCATTTCATTTATCACTATAAAGAAAGTCTCTTAATTTTACCCTCTTTACAGGCCAAAGGTCAGGAACAGCTACAGAACAGCTTATCTAGAGCTGGTTGGGACTCACTGCTTTGCTCAAAGACACTTCAGTACACACATTTTAGAATGATGGCAGTTTTGCAAATGCAGGGTGTTGAACTGGTTGGCTGGTTCATCTTTAGCCACAAATCCACCTTGCTGCCACTGCACTAAAAGGGTCACTCCACAGATTTTTGTGCAGTCTGATTATTTGTCCCCCAAACAGACAATGTAGCGACTGTACAGACATTAGCTGTAAGCTTGCCGGCAATGTACACACCGACTGTGTGTGTGTGTGTGTGTGTGTGTGTGTGTGGCAGCTCAGCCTCTGACTGATCTCAGAACTCACCATAAACTCCAGTTCTTTCTGTCATTTCCCTCTCGTCTGTGTACGTTTATGTAGTAAAGCCATATTCATGAAGCCCTGGGAAAAGTGCAATTTTTTTTCGCTCAAGATGAAACATTTTCAACTCATGCCGACGTGTCTGGGTGAATTTGCATCTATTCGTGTCCACTAGTGTCTTTCCATTGACTCTGTCTAAAATTCTGTCCTCGCACACCTTAAAAGTCAGGATATCTCTGCTGCATTGATTTTAACCATTCTGTTAAATCTGTGTTTCCCAAGTGCCACCAAATTTATGGGTAGTGTAATACTAAACTGCTGAAGTACCCCTTCATAGGCTACATTGTAGATAGCATGTGAAGAAAACCTTGTCACAGCATTTGAATGATCTCTAGTACACTGACATGGAGGGAATTGAATTAAAGGTCAAAGATTAAAGGAACGTTTGTGGGTTTGTATGCTGAGAGTCACCTAGTTTGAAAGAGATACACTGACTACGTTTCATACACAAAATATTCAGTTTTTTGCCCTTATTCCAATAAAGGCAGTATTCCTACTAAGCTGTTTACATGGCTAATGAACAAGAATATTCCACTAATATTCCCATTTACATGCAGCCATTCATACTCCGGCTGTGTTTGACAGGGGTCGATGCCCTAACATGTCGTTTGTCATGATTATTTTTCAAAGTCAAAAGTGCGAACTCAGCCTTGCTCTTTCATCCGTTCAACCACCTTCTTGAAAAGGTTGGTGTTGCGATATTTGCGCGTATCCAAAAACCTGTTGATATCCAAGACTTTCATAATGTCTAAAAGTAGGTGTGTTTACCCTTCCGACCAGAAATGTGGGCTTTTCTTTTGTGCATGCATCTCTACCCCAGGCTTGCAAACTGTTGGCTAGTTGGTTTGTTAACAACGCACAGAGCTGACCGTAAACAGGCAAGAGGCCATGTGTCGCAAACTGTGGTAAAAACTATTTTGACGCATATTCCGAATGGGCTGTATACATGTTGACTAATGCTTCTAAAACCCAAATAATATCAGCATATCCCACATGTCTTCATTGGAAAATGCTATATTCGGAATAAGGCCTAATTCGGAATATCCAAACAGAATATGCTGTTTACATGAGTCACTGATGCATTCACATTTATTTCTGTACAATTCCCACTGACCTGTGCTGATGCAGAAAACATACAGTATAACACGCAAAGCACCTCCCCCTGCCATTATGACATACAAGTGTACGGTATGTGTGCACATGCCTTTCCTATTTAGCTGGCATAACTCAAAGACATATATAGATGACTTTAAATCTAGATTACATAATGGGATACAGAGGGAAATATTTTGTGATATAGCACAAATGCCTTATCAGTTTGAAATCATGGCCAGTACAATGTTGATACACACACGCACACACACACACACATCTTAAAATGATTTGCTGCCTTATTACAATACAGTCAGTAATCTCTGTGTATGGTTACAGTAGATATAAGGAGCCAGCGTGTTTAGCAGGAAAGGAGGACAGGCAGGAAGAAGGTTTGTTACAGAAGCGACATTAATCTATTCCTCTCGGCGCTCTTTGAAGAGCAGCAGCAGCTATGACAGGCTAAATGTTTCCAGAGATGTCACATTTCCACAAAATCCAAAAAGGCTCTCGCGAGCACTCATCCTTTCATGTTTGATTGTGTGTTGGAGATCCTATGATAAACAGACGAGGGTGGTGGTTCGGGGGGGGGGGGGCTGCGGATGGGAACGTACTCCAAGGCTCAGCTTGCTTTGTCACCGGATCCAGATGCTTTTGCAAATTACCTCTTTGTCTACTTCAGAGGAGTTGGAAATGCAAGTCTGAATCAAGATCCGGGGTTTCTCTTCAGACTTCTAGGATTGCAGGGTTATTGCACTGAATCTGATTAATCTGGGGCGAACTATTCCATCCACCCCTGTCACTTGTGCACCTATTGGCCCTAAAAATGCATATCCACCCTCAGACAGACATTGAACAGATGCTGCAGGGCTGCTGTGAACCATTAAGCACGTGAGATGTAGCTCATCAACGTCAAATCGGAGCACAACTGGCCAGAGCAGGTACATTTAACACCACGTGTCCTCTGGAAGCCAAATACACACTTCCTATGAGATCTGGAAATTACTTTTAATAACAAGTAGAAATGCTTTGTCATCATGCTGAAATATGTTGGCCGCACACACACACACACACACACTCTCTCTCTCTTCCTGTCTGTCTCCATCTCTCTCCTCATTCCTCTAAGGCTTTGTGTCCCTGTTTGTCAGTCCCGTCCCGCTGTCTTTTCCAGCACTGCTTAAGTGTTTTGTGTCTCAACACTCTGTTAGAGAGTCATAAAATTCTTCTGGAGAAAACAGAGCACTTCCAGCTGAACTCTGGAGAAGGGGCAGTAAAGAGAATGTAAACTGAGGCAGTGAAACTAAATGGAAGAGGAGGAAAAAATGATGTTCTCATAAAAATAAAATAATAAAAATACCAGAACAGTAGTGAAACATCTTTTCAGCATTTTTTAATAAAACCTCTTAACAAGCGTGTGCATTGATGGATACAGTTTCATGACATTCAGTGCCATTCAGTTGTCTTTTTAAACTGCAACAATGCCTCCCTGCAGGCTATAATCAATAGTTTATGAATGAAAACTCCAGAAGTGATATGAAATATGAATAACTTCTTTGAGTATCTTGTCTTTTTCTGCTTGCAGAATGAAAACATCGGCGCTCGCTGCATGAAACTTTAACCTCTGGGGACATGAGACCGCCTCCCATTACATTCAGCCTGCACAGATAGAAAGCACACAGATGCAAAGCATTTGTGCTCATAATCCTCCAGCTCTGGGGAAGTTGGTGGCAGTCTTCTCATGGTCTGACGATGGTGCGGTTACAGATCTCTTGGTGAGTTTGGTATGAGCCATTAGGAAGGGAAGAAGAAGGAGGAGGAGGAGGAGGGCATTCCTGATTTCCAGCCAGGCTGATCAGCAAGAGCCTGCTCCTCACCTGTCCCACAGAGGCAATGCTCTCTGCAGCCAGCAGGGTGTCCTGTGACTGGCACATCTCGTTAGCGCGGAGAGGAGGGGACGAGCGGGGGTGAAATTGAGAAAATGAGGTTGGGAAAGCAGAGCTAGTTTGTTCTCAAGCCTGCAGCCTGTTTGCTTTGGTCCAAAACAGGGGGATGAGTTGCACAAATGCATCATTTCAATACATCTAACAGAGTAAAATGACTCAAGAACCATAACTCATCAACAAAAGCCACGTGAGAGAGCCATTCCTTCCTTCACTGCCCAGCAATTTGGGGCATGAAAGGACTCTCTTCCGGGGTAAAACCTTAACCCAAAACTCATGGCACGTTTAACCCATAACGTACAGTGCTTCCTGTCACTGGGTGGGATCACCGGTGGATCAGAAACCTGATTCTGGACAAGGTCTCAGTCCAGTGGTTGTGTTCTTATACAGCTGAATAAACCAACTGTTCCTTTAAACTTTTGTGTTTTGCTGACATTGGTTTTACTTCCTCATTGTTTGGGGTCACACAGACCCCAGTGCTGTATTTTTAAAAATAAAAATAATAATCACATTTTTTTCTATAATATATACTTTTTTTCCTCTGACCTCATTAAAACCTAACATAGAAAAATATCGAAGCGGTAAAATTTTCCTTTGGAAGTTACATAAAGCATTGTTATTATACCAAATAAGGAAATGTTATATTATATATAAAGTTATATGGGCTAAGGATGAACAAATATATATGCCTTTTGTTTCTCAAAGACACATTCACAAAGAAATGTACAGTTTGTTGTGATGTTGCCTCTTATGAACTGTTATAAAAGGGTCCAACAAGATAAATCTAAATGGGCTTATTTGGGATTTTGGAGGGGTAGTGCTGCATAAAAACTACTGTGAAATTCAACCACACATAGAGAATATGATCCATTGTATTTTATCATGTTTTACAGCTGAGGTCTCCGAGACCCCAAACCCAATTACATAATGCATCATGTTCTGTTGCGGACTCCTGAAACATCATGTGTATTATCAATTCTCATACAATTAGGAGAAGCCAAGGTGATAAAACAAGCTGTTAAAGAGGGTGCGTACCAGATTGTGGGAGAAGGTGTATGCTTGCTTTTGGCATACGCAAACTTTGGAGGAATTTGCTATAACTGTATGTTTCTATTTTTGTTATCCATCTATTTCCAACATCTGCTTTTTCCTACTTAAGGTCGCCAAACGACTGGATTCATTGAGGAAAAATTCAGAGATACTCCCTCACACCTATTGAAAAATTGGGAGTTTCGAGTTCACCTGCGTGGGTCTGGACCGTGGGAACAAACTGGATCACCTGCAGGAAAGACACACAAACACAGACAACACATGCAGACTCCACACAGAAAGCACCAGTTTCAAACTGTCCCCTCAAAAATATTCTCTCCGCTGCATAATGTAATGGTTTGTCCTTGTCTGAAGAAGAGAGCCCCCTGATAGCCATAATATACAGTCAGCCATGACTCTTTGGCTGGAGTTCCTGGACTCAAACTGAACTTGAGTGCATCTGTGCACAGTAAACTTTTCTGTTTTCTGTTTAGTCTGGCTGCAACATTCTACTAAAAGATTTTAAAACTTGCCTCTTCAGAAAAAAAAAAAAGAAATAGAAAAAAGCACTTCCCTTGGACTGGGAACCTTGTCCAAAACCTGGTTGAGAATGTGGAGAAAAGTGCAGAATGAAATAGCAGAGAAAGGCATTGCATCTATTAATTTGTGTCAATAAATGCATGAATTTACAGACATGTCAATTTTATGAGCCTCAGGCCGGAGTGCCAACACTTTCCACTAACAGCGAGTTGGCCAAATAAAATGGCTCAACTGTTTATGATTGACTGCTCACAGGAACAACAGTTAAAGCTTGGCATACTGCGTCTGCCTACCTAAAGCAATTTTTATAGTGTGTGTGTGTGTGTGTGCATTTAATACTATTTTGAACATCTGCTCAGAATGAGAGCAACACAGATTTATTTTTCTATACACATGCAATACAGATGTTTCCACATAATTCAGATTTCACTTCTCTTCTCAAAATGAAACAACTTCATCATTAAACCTCAAGATCTGTGCTTGTAAAGAAAATTACATGAGCTATTTGAAATCGATAACAGAGCCCCCCAGTCTGCCCCTCCGCAGAAATGAGCGGGACTGTTGTGGTCGCCTGTTTGCTGATTTATTGCCCTTATATACTACTGTGTGTACTTAACTTGCCTCGGAAAACATGTGGATAGAAGTTACAGCTCCTCTCTCTTTTTTTTTTCTCTCACACAGACCACATTGTGCTCTTCACCAATCATATCGCAGGCTTCACGATGTCATTCGAGGTGGGAACCCTTGTAGGAGGGCCTGAAGTGAGGTGGGTGGGAGTTAGTTCTTAGCCAGACACTAGGCTGAATAAATAAACCCGGAAACATTAAAAGGCCTTTTCCCCTTCACCTTTGAACTTGTGCATTAGATTGTGTAAACATACACCGAGACGTTTACACACAGTTTGTCCTGACACTGTGCTACAGACTCCAATGGCTCTTCCTCCTCTGCAACTGCAGATCTACCCTCTGGTTTGTCTGTGTGGGAGTGCAAACGGTCAGGAATAAAAGCAATAGTGAACTTATGAGAGGAAAAGTGGGATTTTCTGAGTGCTTTTTTTTGTCTAAATGAGAACAGTGATTCCCAAGCTTTTTGGCTTGTGACCCCTTCAAATAAAGCAATTTTTATTTGCAGCCCCTCGTCACCGGTTACACGTGTCTACTGGTTGTGACAATTTCAACTGAAAAGTGATTTTCCTTGCTGTATCTGAATAGTTTTTAAAGCCTTTAAAGAAGTAAAATCATCCAGTATTTCCCAAGAAAAAAGCAAAGATTAGCAGAAAGAAAGTTAAACTTTGTGTAAAAGAAATACATAGTTTTTACTTTACAAGAGACTCTTATCTATATCTCAGTGAGAAATGTTTCTAAATTAAGTCTTAAAAGCCACATTTTCTATTTAAAAAATATGACAATGTATGAATATTTCACGCAGTGTCCACTAGAAATAAACCTTTTCTAGGAGTTAGGTTAAGCGTAAAGGGACAATGCAGGTCACTGCACTAAAATAAAAATAAAAATGAACCTTTATTTTAGAAAATACTGAAAACAAGAAAAAAACTTAAAATATGACTTTAAATATATAATCCTTAAGATTTCAGACCTGGTTGATGTGGTTACAGCAAGTGCAGTTTAATACTACAGTCAATACTCAGCTGAGTCTCAGAAATTCAGAAGAAGAGCAATTAGTGTATCTGTTTACGGTGCAGCCAAACACACTCTTGTTTTAATAAAGAAGTTGGTCAATAATAATTGGTTATTTCATTTAATGCTGCACACGGTGTGAGTAGTTTTGTCCTGCACAACAAGGCACCTTGCTGAGGGGTTGGAGGTATACACTCAAAAATGATATGCTGACAAAACTGAAGGCCAAAATGACCATTGTCTTTAAGACGTATTCTGGATGAACAATTGCAGTCAGCTCTACATTCAGTGACAAATACATTGTGTTTCCTGTGACTGCTTCACAATAAAAACCACCCTGTGTTCCGCCAGTTAAATGCTTTTAATATGAAGCAGCAGCAGTAGGAAATGTTGGGCTGCCATTAGCAGTAACTTAATACAGCTCTGATACATCTGTAGGAGAGTGAACAGTAAACAGTGAGGCTGATATCAATGAGATAAAATTACAAAGAGTAAAGCTTCCTATTTCGTCGTTTCCTGTGAATCTCTCGCGTGTAAAACTGAATGCAGCACAGGAATGGTGGACTCCGCCGCTGTCAGTGAAAACTACTTTAGAGAGAGATAATTAGAAGTAATTTCAGAATGTAAATACATTGAATGGCTATTGCAGAAAAATGTCGACCAAAAATAGCATCAAAAATGAGGTTTGATTCCATGGAAATCTTTAGGATTATAACTGTAAGGACTAAATTACAGAAATAAATGACTGGATTAAAATATTCTTTTGCAGTGTACATGCAGAAATACATATGCACATGCTAGGATGAGATGTTAAATACAATTTGACGGCATGTTTTTGAATTCCCTTTGGTCTCTGTTTAGGTTGGCGAATGAACGAAGGCATTTCAGCAGTGCCATGTTTAAATAGACAGAGGATGAAGTTACCACTGTGTACTTTTGAAGAACTACCTGGGTGGGCAGAGAGGAGAGGAGTTTGCAAATGGGCAGTCAACACACACACACACACACTTACACACAAGCTGGGCTAAAAGAAGAAAAGGGACTGAGGTAGGATTGTAAGTGTTTCAGCTTTACAAAGCAAGTTTAGCTTGTGGGATCATGTTTTTGTCTCCAAATATGAGTTGAGTCCTTATAATGTGACTATGCAAACATAGTCCCCACAATGTGAATTTAAAAAAAGCACACACTGAGTAAACCTTAATTAAGGTTGTTTTTTTTGCCACAGAGATTGCCATTAGCAAACTTTCCATAACATCACTCAATGAAAGCCAAAAATAAAACAAACAAACTTTGCGGTGACAAAAAAAAATAAAAAAATCTTGAAATTCCACATTTAAAAAGTACCTGCACTGGCCACGCAAACCTCCAAAAGCTCATTTTCTCATTCATTTGTCCTCAACAAATAATGTTTCCCTCGTGCGTGCGTACAGTATGTTTCTGTGTATGTGTGTGTTCGTGCTTGTTGGTGTGTGTCAGCGTGTTTGTGTGCATATGACCTGCATTATCCCGCTTCACTTTGGTTACAGAGTCCTCTAGGTTTTTTGACTCAGGAGCTGGACCCCCGAGGCAGACAGCAGGGGTTCCATACTTAGTTTCCTGTAAAAAATACCTCCGCACTCCACATCCTAATTAATGTGAAGGGCATGCCCAAGATCCCTATAAAATCATACAAGACTATACCAATTTCCTGGTAGCTTGCTCGCTACATGTGCTTCTTGTTCCTCAGCATAAGAGTTTCCTTCCCTGCAAACCCCATGAAGATTTATACACCACCACCACCAGCCCTGCTCCCCCCACCTTTCATTCTTCTATTTTCTAGCATGTTCCCTCAATGTGATTTGCACTTTATAACATGATACAGAGAGATTAGACTTTCTGTCCCTTTTACTCTGAAATAAAACATGAAGATCTCATGAAAAGGGACCGTCAGGGCAACATGAGAAACACATGGCGTCTGCTGGTTGAATGAGGAACTGGCTTAAATCATTTGGCTTGGAAAGGAGTACAAAAGTTTTTTTTGTGGGTGTGTTTCTCTCTATCTATTTCTCTGTATCTATGTGTGTGTGTGTGTGTGTGTGTGTTTGGGAATGTGTGATTGTGTTGGTGAGTGGGCGCTGAGACATAAAAGAGGCCAAAAAACAGACTTATTGAAAATGATAAAGAAACACAGACTGATTGCATGCACCGCTGCACCCCAACACTCAGAAGCAGTAACAAAACCATCTGTCTGAAATGTAACAGATCCCCCTAAACACACATACATACACACAGAAACACAGACATGAGAACTTACACAAAGCACGCATACAAACCTCTATACCATTGTTACCATGTTCTATATGTATCTGTTGTATGACTTTCAATGGATAATCTTTTGTTTTCCGTGGTCCATCATGGGCATGCTTATCAAAGATGCTTGTGATCCAGTGCGGTAAACTGATGACATTTATATTGTCCAGATTTTTAATAAACTTAAAAGCTGCATGATGATAATTTCATACATAGGTGTCCCTCATGTCACGTTAATGCATATGAACCCAAACACTGGAGATGCAACAGGGTGAAAAACATGCTGTTGTCACCCATCATGACTAAAAGATTCAAAAGTCAAAGGCTGACAAAGGTGTAAAGTGTACTTTATGTAGCGAGAATTTGGGGTAGGGATGGGCACGTGGCATGTACCACTTAGCACGTAGCATATCTGACTTTCCGGCAGGAGACTGGAGTTCATGTGCCATTCGTTTTTATTCATTGTAACCATGATCTTTCACTAACCTTAACCAAGTGTTTTAGTTGCCTAACCTTAACCGTACCATAAAAATTCATAATTTATTTGCCCTAACCACGTTCTTTCCTAACCTTAACCATACCTTTGTTATCATACTCGAATATGGTAAGAAGGGAGAATGTGACAACCTATATTGGTGACAACCATTTGCGTTTGTCTTGATTCTATCATTAAATACTACACTCAACTACATAAAGGTGCTTCGAAAAGCTGGTTGTAGAGGTCAATGGCTTCCCACTTTGCTTTGATATAACTTTAATAAACTACCGGGACTGGAACAATGAACATAATGCATAGAAACACATCAATCTGGAAATGAACTAATTTGTCATGTGCCGGTATGGCGGCAAGGTGAGAAGATAACCATGTTCCAATTGGAGCAGAGTATGTCAATTGAATGCAAAAACGCCCAAAAAATTCAGGCTCGTGAGAGGCAAGAAAGAGCCTGCCACTTTGAATCTGTATAGAGGCAGTAAGAGCAAAGGTAGTCATTTTATCACTGATGCCGATAAACAAGTGTTTGATATTGCTGTTGTAATTCACATAAAAGTCTTGCCTAGTGCAGCTTGAAATATAAAACAACATGACTTTAAATGGATTGCCTGGATGTTTCCAGGTTCCTCATCAAGGGTCGAGTATGGTAGTGACCAACATTTGCTCATGGCTTTTACTTTTATGGCGGCTCGGGATGAATCATCCCTGCTCACTGAAGTCGTTTACACAGAACAGGTCCCAGTTCAAGGAATGTGTGTGAGTCACTGCCGCTCATCGGACGACTGTCTACGGCTTGCCTGCAGCTTCTCTCCCTGATCACTCCCCGGAGACCCATTCAATCAAACCCCCATATATTCTGTAATTAACTTTAACTGATGACTTTATGCAATAGTTGTGTTTTACTGTCTCCTTTAAATGCCATTTATCATCCTCCAGGTTTGGAGGTCCGGAAAAGCGAGAGACCCTCCCCTCAGCTGAGACAGTAAGGTCCGACTGAGTCTGTTCTGAGCAGTGACCCTGCTACCC
>LKNJ01000468.1:135279-161932 GCA_002120245.1 Maccullochella peelii | reverse complement strand
CCCCCCCCCCCCCCCCCCAACACACACACACACCACACACACCAACCCCCACCTCTTTCTCTCTCTCGGGGTGTCTTATGACTGATCAAGACAGTTTTATTAGCCTCCGACTAACCCGGCAGGAAAGGGGGAGCTTTTGCAGGGTCTTAGCAAACACGCTGGCAGTCGAGGAAACAACTGGCAGAAACAAGGAGATTTTCACTGAGAGATTGATGACGGAGCTGAGGGAGGATTGATAAGCAAACTGCTGGGTAGGGGGTGAGGGAGTTCAGGTCAGGGGACATGAGGAAACAGTGGCTTGAGTGAATGAGAGGAAAAGGTGGAGATGCGCCCCATAAAGTTGTTTTCAGCGTGGAAATTGTTTGTTTTTAACAACTCGGTCAGCTAAAAGCAAGGGTGAACTCTAGACTTAAACCTAGAGTGTTTTACCTTTCAGTATATGTTTGATGTAAGTGCAATGATGATATATTGCTCAGATTTATTCGTTTTCAACAACAGTTATCCGCAAAACAAAAGACCAAATTCTGAAGAAAACACCAAAGCAGCAACAGTTGTAACAAAAGTAATGTTCAATGCGTGCCTGTTATTTCCATACAAAAACAGAGCAGTCTTTACATGCCGATGTCATTCTACACATGAGCCAAACAATAACCGCTGCTGCCAAGCTGGCTGCTGCTTTTACCAGTTTGTCCCCAGATGTCTGGGCAAGTGAGTCCCTGAATATCCTTTATCCTCTTTTCTTTCCAGGTGCTATTGGAGGTCCCTAACACACAAAAACGACCCGGGCCAGGCAGCATATGCAGTAAGACCACTGACGAGCCTGTGTGCAGTCAAAGGTTAGATGTACCAGAGGCCTTTAATCAAGAAATGTTCTCAATTTTCTCCCTCCGTGTTCCTCTTCGTGACCTCTGGTCCTCAAAGTAAAGCTAGACGTGTACTGTAACACCCCAGACAACGCAACTCTTTAATCTTCTGCTCCTCATTAGAATTACTAATATGTCTGCAGCTGACGAAAGGTGTGTGACCGCCTGCATGTCTGTGCATACACTTGCATGCAAGCATGCGTGTGCGTCTCCATTTGGCCGAGTAGGGAGGGAATACTTGAATAACAGCCTAATAAATATCAGGGGTAGGTTTATTGGTTTTGAAGCATATTTGCCGTTTGTTGGGAAACACTAAACCGAGGAAGGTTCCTGGCAAAGTGGCAGGGTGGTGCTCTTTTCTGGGTTACAGAAAACGCAGAGGAAATCTACTCTGACATTAACAGGCTGCTATAGGAAGTGTTTTTGGATTAAATTAGAATGGCATGAGAGGTTGGCTGGTCTGAGCCAAGGGTGAGGGCACAAGTGTGAAGAAGTTTGGAGTTAAGGGGTCCAGAGGGGCACATTTGCCCAGTTGATAGGTGAAGATGATACCAGAACAGGGGATCAGATGGTGAATGTGTCGGTGCAGCTGCAATCTTTGTAAGAGGTTTCATTATGCCCCGGGCAGCAGGGTGCGTCACCAGTCACAGATGACAGAGCTGGAGGATGAATCATGGGATGGATGGACGCCGAGACTTGCCGGTTTTGAGATGTGGGGGAAATGTGGAGAGGGTTGAGGTATGGACGGGGTAGTACTTGTTGTTCCTTTAAAGCCTCTTTAAAACTCTTAGGTTCTGGCATCATGTAGGTGTTCGCCCAAGGGAGGATGTGTGATGGGTGAGGGCACAAATTCCCTTCTGCCAACAGTAAACCCTGCAGGAGATGTTGTTCTCCACCACAGCTTTAGTGCTTTGTGGTAGAAAAAACCCCCAAACTTATTTTCAGGCACGTGGCTGTTGAACCCTTCCAAGGGGTCACTAGATAAACCTGAGGAATACAAACATAATACTTTATTTTTTCTGACATTTATTTAAACGTTTCTTGTAAAAACTGGATACTTTTACCTCTTCAGGCCTCTAAAAGGTATGCAAATGAAAAAAATCTGAGCAAGTCAATTTATTTATATAGCCCAATATCACAAATCACAATGTGCCTCAAGGAGCAGCAAAACATCACTCTCCAGTGGAACTCCTCACAACTCGTTGACATAATGCAACATGTGATGGGGGTCGCAAGCACACAATGCCTCATTTTAAGAGGGTTATAAGGCAAAAAGGTTGGGAACCACTGCATCTTGCAGAGGTTAATTGGTATTTCTTCTGTACAGTAGATGCACTGTTGTAATTGTAAATGTGAAAAGGATAATGTGAATTTTATCATTTTTTTCCATTGGCAGAAAAATAGATTGCAGTTCATTCTGCTTGCTTATATTTGTCCTTTAAACAGTAAAATACAAAAAAAAAGTAAATTCTAAAAAACCTGTAGTAGTACAAGGATATTTTACTCCCAGTATTGTATACGTTTCATGGACATTCCATACCCAGATGTTTGTACCTGCACACTGCTGAGTCGCTCCTGTGACCAGGTGACTTCCTGACCTCCATAATTTATCGTTCTTTACATCCTGCAACTTGGAGAGAAACTTTCATTTTTTCCCCCTGAATTTTGAGAAGAAGGAGGGAAGTGAGTTTCAGCTCTTTGTCCTTGAAAGAGGGTCACAAAACCTGGAATGCACAGGAAGGAAGTCACAGAAGCAAGGCTATCTGTACTCACCCCCTTCCTTTACTTCCCTCCTCCTTTGTTTCCCGCTCCTTCTCTTTCTGATAAAGGGGAGAAGGGATGATGGAGCAATGAATAAGTAGAGCCCTGGGGTAGGGGTCTGTGCATATGAGTGCACATGTGTGTGTGCATGTATGTTGTGGGAGGGTTAAGCGTTTCAGAAGCGGCAGTCTCCCTTCCCGGGCTGTCTCTCATCACACAGTTGACCCCCCAGGAAGCTTTAGATGTCCGTCTGGCTTCATAATTCTCTTATCGAGCTAATCTGGGAGATAAGGAAGGGGGAGTTGAAAGTGTAAACCCTGGAATCCAGTTGCAGCGGATTCATTCTTTACCTGCCTGCCTGGGAGGCTTGTTAACTTTGTGTGTGCTGTGCCCATGTGTGCATTGCACTGCACAGAGACTACCAGAGCTTTTGTTTGTATGTGTGTGTGTGTTTATGTGTGTGTGTGTGTATAGACCTCCCAACCCCCCTCCATGTACTGATATGGCTGCCCCCCACATGCAGGTCTGCTGGAGTATGATTGATCTGGGCAGAGGTAGTGGTCACATCCTGAACTGGAGTTGATTTCCTCTCCTCCCCAAATACAGACCTGGTGTTTATCATAGGCTCAGTGTCATGTTTGTATGTTTTCATAGATCAGTGCTGTTATGGGAGGCGGTAGGAGGGTAGAGGAGGTGGGATTGGGTCTAAGAGGAGGAAGAGGAAAGGAAGAAAGAAAAAAGAGAGTCTGAAATCAGAGTGCTTTCCCTCGCTGTCTTTCCTTCTTTCAGGCATAAATCTCCAGACAGACAGAGCGGATGCAGCTACTGTGCTAATTAATTGACTATATAAACCAGTAGATTTATATAAGATGCTCTTACTGGTGAACTAGCAGAGGTGCTGTTTGATGTCAAGTGTTTTCTTGATTTGTTTTGTCTGTTACATACAAAAATACACCAGGTCTCAGCTGATGTATGAATCAGTTTGCTCATATTTCCTTTGTAAGAACAAAGGACAGTATTGTGTCAATTTTTCATTAAAAACGTTAATGTTTTTTCTTAGCTTACTTTGTATAAGAAGCTTGGAAAAGAAGACAAGATGAGCACTCAATTAGTCTAAAAATGCATGCACTACACTATGGATAATTACATTTTATTAGAACCTGGCTCTTATTTTTAGACATCATATATCATAATACATTAATACAATCATAATAACATTGTATTCATCAAATTTGTTGCTAAGATCTGGGAACATGGCAAACCCCCAGACATTGCCAAACACACTTTTCCTGTGTAATGAGGGATTATTACCAACATTTCAAAGGATTTAAAGGATTCAAATGTTTTATTTGTCTCATACATACAATAAATATGTGTAGTGAAATGCAACGCGGCAAAAAGATAAAAAAGATAAAAAACAGAATATTTTGAAAATGCACAAATGTCTCAGTTTAAGGCAAACAATACAATTTGGTTCACACTCGAGTGCAAATATGCATAAGGTTTTCACATGCTAGACAAAGTGTGCTTACTTTGTGTTTCGCTACCAAATAAAATGATGTAGACAATCTGGCTAAACTTGACACTGTGTTCAAGTACAATGTTATCATTACTGATTCAAATGCTGTCCAAAACTATGACAATAAGACCCAAACTGTAATAAACTGGAATTATCCTTGAATTTGTGGTGTCTTGTAAGTTCCATGTGGGCTGCTTGGGCAACATGCATTACTCAATAAGAAAGAACAAAATCCTCATATCAGCCACTCGCTACCACATTACATATCATAGTAGCAACTACGGTAGTAGCAGTGATAGCAGGAGTAGCATTTGAAGAGACATTATGATAGTGACAGCAGTATTTGTCTATTGGTTGTAATAGATGTTGCCCACTTTAATATTGTGGGGTAAACACACTGTATTTTTGATCATTTTGGGACATGTTCTTTTGCAATGAAAATGATCCTATGCCGCGACTGCACCCAGCCTGTATGACTGCAGGCTATTCGATGTTTTCCTCTATACATGCTTCACACTCTTCCTGCCCTCTGTGTAATTTGCCAGAGTAGTTTCCTGTGCTTCACCACTCTGAATCACTGGCTGGCTGCTCCGCCAACAGCAGGATGACGTGCTTTCTGTAATAGATGGCTTGTTTTTGGGTAATTAATAATCAAAGGTGTAATTTAGATGCCCCGGGTTTACAGGGCTCTTAATAAAGTTTCATACTCCCTTACTCCCTCGGGAAATATGACTCATGCACTGAACACGTTTTTGGTTTGTATCATTCTGTTATACGTAGGCTTAATGTAACTCTGGTATTCTCTTTTGAAGATGGTGGCGATACACCTTCAACTATATTTTCTGTAGTGATAGAGGTGTAAATATGACGTTACAGGATGCAGGAGTGTGTCAAAATATGAGGAAAAACACCTCCCAAAATCCTCTTATGGTCATGATTTACCGATGACATTGTGAACCCTCTCGCAGCATCAGCCTGTCTCCCATGCCTTCTTCTTCCACCACAGTGTCTTCAGGCCGAGCTTTAGATTATAGAGCAGGATGGCTGGAGCTTCTCAGGGATATCACAGGAATTGAGTAATCGCATGGCATGACAAGATCCTGCCCTCTAATTATCCTCCGCCAATGTTTGCTGCGGCACGTTTTTTTTCCCCTGTCTGTGTTTTCTTTCTATACATTTTTTTTCTCTCCCTCTGCTGTGTTGTCACTGTCTCGCCCCTTTCATCTTCGTTCTCAGCTGAATGTGGGATGGTGTTGAATTGAAGGGTAGAGTGTGTTCAGTGACCAAATGACATGTCATCACTTACACGCCACTCTCTTCTGCATGTAATGACTCTTCAAGCCTTCAGCCATATCCCCACGGGCCAAACAGACTGGCTGTACCCTCACACCCTATTTAGTCTCTGTGATTCATAGCTGACAGGTCAAAGCATAAGAGCTCACCTTTTAACACAGGTAAACACCACAAGGAGGATTTATGATGGAGGGAATTACAAGTATTGAGTTTATCAGTAATACAAATGAGTTGCTAATTTGATGCAGCTCTGGTGATTTCTGGTTTAACACATCGAGCATACATACTATCTGTGAAGGACAACACTGCAACACTTTTACACCTTCCATGGGGTTTTAATATTAAAAGGATTCTTTTGGGTGCAGTGTGAACTTGCATGTGATTGTGCATTGTTATGTACCGTAAAACTATATAATCCACTTTGTATAGCCATCTATCCAAGAACATATACTTTCCAGGAATCAACCTAGTTTTTTATTCACATTTAGAACCAGTTTTAGATTGTTATGTCATGTTTCTATAGTCGAAACAGGTGTATTTAGTCATGTCTGCATTTATAAATAGTATAGTGTCATCTGCATACACGTGGAATGAACAATTATTGTTTGTCTTTGGTTACTAATGTATATTGTGAAAAGGACAGGACCTAACATTGAACTCTGATGAAGGCTTCTACTGATGTTAAGAAATTGGAGTGAACACCAACAGCTGCAACACACTGAAATCTGGTTTGCATGCAATTTGTAAACCAGCCACAGGTAGTGTTATCACGGCCAATTTGTGAAGAGTACCTAAATATCATATTGGTATTACATACCTTAGACAAATCATTAAACAGAGTAGCATAATGTTGTTTTTTATCTATGCAAGTCCCATTTTCTTTCATATCATAGACTGTATATAAAGATGGACGTCATGACAGCTCCCCAAAAGTGAAGCCAAAACATCTCGATCGCCCCCTGGTGGCTGGCTGCAGTATAGGTCATAAACCCCGCCCCCTCCATGTTAGCAGATGGGACAAACTGAAAAATCAAATTACACGTCAAATAAATTTTTGTTCTTATCACGCCGATGTTTGTTCATTTTTCTGATGAGTTTGGTTTTAATTAGTTATTTGATGCTATAAAAAGGGGGGGGTGACGTCAAGATTGACAACTTGTGGTGTGCTCGCGATTGGTTCAGGCGGGTCAGGAACTCGATACTGCGGCTCCAGCACGGATACTGCGCAGACTCTGGCTCCAAATGACACAAGATGGCAGCGCCCGTATCCGGGACATTTTGGCTTCATTTTTGTACAGAGGGAAGAAGTTCAGTTCTCAGGACTAGTCTAGTACTAATGGAGCTGGGCGATAAACACAAGTTTTATCAATAATAATCACAGACATGACTTAAGTGTACTCGTCAGCATATGTTCCTTAAAATCTGCTGTGTATGTGCTGTGCCGTCTACATTTTCATTCAAACCAAAGCAGTGTCTGCTGCTAATAATTTTTTTATATGTTTTTAGCATCTCTCTCTCTTATTACCCTCATGGCTAGTAGCAGTATTTTGGTAGAAGATTGTACATTACAATGTAACTGCTTCACATCAGGTAGTTATTTGCCTTTGCCTTGTTGTAGATTCTAGTGAACCTACCAAGCCTTCACTTTTCTGGTGGTTTCTCATCCCACTGTCCGGTTCAGACACTATAACTATGTCTCCTCAGGTTTATAATCTGTTTCATTTGTAGTTTTGTATAAAAGCTCTTTGTTTATTGTAAGCGACAGAAGCTCTTTCCTCCACCCTTTGATGCTGTAACTTACTCTGGGAAAGTATTAGCTGAAAAAAAAGAATACCTCATTAGAGTTATGTTTGCATTTATCTCACCATCTTTGGAAGACTGTATTGATTCCATGCCAGGAAACGTAAAACCCCATCCGAGTAAATTACCTGTGGCAGGGCATGCACTATAGAAATCTAATGAATTCATGTTTAATACCCAAAATGTTTATTATGGATGCTTTTCCCCAATACTCACTTAATCAGGAATAATGTGATTCACGTCAGCCATATGTTTCTCATGAAGTTGAATCTTGAGGAATGTGGACTTTGGTGAGAAGCTGCTATGATTTGTGAGGTGTGTGTGGTGGAAGAACAACAGGGGGATGGGATCCTGCAGGGGGATTTTCCATTCTGCACAACCAGTGATGCTCCCAACCTGTTTACCTACAGCAGGTCACTCCTCCCTATTTTCACAGTTTTACACCCACTTTACTTGGCCATGTGTTTTAAATGTAGTGTACTGTAATGTCTATTTCCATGTTTGTGCACAAGCATGCATGCATGCAGTATTTGCTCTTGGCAGCTACAATGTATATGGCCAAATATCTACACGTTTCCCAGGCTTTCAGGCCAAGCCTAGTCCCCATAGTGCGACCCCTGACACATGGGTCCCAGCCCATTTTGAGCTCATATAGGATGAGGCAATGCAGGACCTGGGGAGGTTAGCAGTAAGCAGACACTAGCCGGAGCGAGGACAGGGTCTCTCTTTCTCTCACAGACAGACGGGGGGGAAATGCATTGCCTCGCTGACAGAGTTAGTTGGATTGGGACCCTGTCCTCCTCTTCCATCTCTCCCACATGGTCAACACTTTGGACCACACAGAGAAAGAGAGAGAGAGAGAGAGAGAGAGAGAGAGAGAGAGAGAGAGAGAGAGAGGGAGTGGTGTTGATGATGAGACCTTGCCTGCTTGCCACACGCCTCAGTCGACTCCAAATCAGAGTCTGGACTGAAGCGGCCCTCGGAGCTGCAGGGACGTCTCTGTTAAAGTCTCGCTGATGCTAATGGCTTCCCCAGCTGAGCTGCAGGGACCGTCTGAGATTCAGCTGAATTAGGACAGAGCATCCAGGGTAAAAGAGCAGTTAAAAGCAATATAAATTTGAGTTCTCTAGTAAAATTGTTAAACATTTTCACATAATTAAAGTTTTCCTTTTTACAACCACTTATTGATTTAGCCAGTGAACAAAAGCACAAAGGCTAGAAGAACAAACACCAACAAGCATCACCTAAAGAAACTATTAAGTATATTTACTCAAAAGCCTTAGAAGCTGCTGCCTTGCTGGTTCACAGAATCTGTAGGGGACTCATGTACCCTGGATGGAAACGGCCTGTGGGTTTTCATTCCAACCGAGGACTCCACCAGCTAATTTTACTGATTGACGCTCTTTCAAGCAGAGGGGAGAAACTGACCTGCTGAGGTGATTGGGTTGTAATGAAAACCTGCAGACTGTTGTCCCTCAATGGCACATGAACTAAATCATGTCCATGCATTAATGTTACCATGCATTACGAGTGAGTGACTCATATAACCTTATGTAAAAACACCTGGACACTTCAGTGCATTGATAAAGAAGGAATGCAAACCACATATTTTCTTCCTTTTTAGTCTGAATTCCTTTTGTTTTGACTCAGGGAGGCAGATGTAACACAAGATAAGATTCATGAGTATTATGAATCTGTAATCCCGAGTGTTGTTTCTTCAAAAGGGCCCAGTGTTCAGGCTCAGGCTGGAGATGATCCATCTGCAGATTACCAGTTGAAATGCCTTAAGAAACTTAAGAAAGAAAGAAACATGAAACATAAAAGAAACACATGTTGCATATAAGGCATTTTGGGTCTTTCCATCAGCCCCGTATTCTTGATCACGTTGGAACAAAGCACCAACACATTATTGTTAAAGCATCTATGTACAGAAACTTTCATTCTTGATTGGATGATCTGCCACTTTTGTTCACATTTGTTGTGCCATTTGGTAAGGAATTTGTACACACATTATAGCTAAAACTTTAGTAGATTTGCTTCTTTTTCGTGCCTAAACAAACATGCGCTGCTGTTCACCCACCTTCTGAGAGGTGTTGTAAAGCACCACTAGATAGAATTAGCCTTTGTTGCCTGAGAGTATTGAAAGACCGGCTTTACCAAGCTGTTTGTCCAATATTCCCAAGATACGCTACCTGCAAATATTAGCCGTCTAGCTCTGCTGGTAGCATCTTGTCCGCTGTGCTTTTTTCACAGCAGACAGTTTGAGTTGCCACAGCAGGAAAAGAACAGGTGTAACCAATACTGTTAAAGATGACTCTGTTCCAATTAGGTGTCCCAGTAAGCCATGACTGTGAGGGGACATGCAAAATACCTGGACCCTGGAACTGACCCATCTAAATGGAATTCAACCACCATTAATGTGATAAATTACACCTGAAGACGGCTGAAGACTACAAGTTTGAAAATGAAAAACATCTAGAGGTGTGGACTTGGAAACGAGGTCTGTAGCCCGCTCATCGCCTCTGCTTGAGGCTAGCGGCTCGAAGCTACATTAGCCGCTACCAGGATAACACACCCAAATCTCCGACCGAACTGTTGGCGGTTGTCGAGTTGCATTGTGGGTAATGTAGGCACCAGGTTTTGAAATGTGTGTGATGACGATAGCTCAGCTTCTACTGCACCAATTTTGATCCTTTTTTTTAAACTGTCCATCGTGAGTCCAACAGTGTAATAAGAGTGCAATGCTAAATCGATGGAGTACTCTTTAAAATAAATGCAGTCCAAAATCCCCCTCTTAGTTAATAGTCTACCATCACAACACAATACTACTTCTAATATTACTTGCTCAGCTCGACCGTCCAATCTTTGTACTTTTGTCTGTCTACATACAACACAGGCAGCGCAGGTTGGACACTGTCCTTAGTTTTGGTCCAGCTCTGTGACTGAAGCCAGAGCTCGACCCTGTTCCCTGTAGGTACAGAACAGAGGGAGGGATAGACACATACGTGTGTGTGTGTTTCTAGCCTCACAGAGGATCCCAGAGACCCCACCCTTTGACTAAAATGCCACAATTAGTGCATGTGCAGCCTGGATCGTATCACACGGTACGTTTGTAATTGTTCAAGAGTAAAGCAGCCTCAGTTTCTAAAGAGCTCAGTCAGGAGGGGCTGTACAGAGAGTCTTTAGTTATTTCTCAGTGGTTGAAATCCCTGACCCAGCGTATTATTCTACGTCTCTGTTCATTACACCAGGAGATAAATACTACCACTCTAATTGTACAACGGAGATAAAAAAGGAGAATTCCTTCTCTATTTTGTAATATCTTCTCCCACAGAGGAGGATCATTGCAGAGATCAGAAAGCCAGAGCGCTTGCTGGATTGTGTCCGACAGCGCATAAGAGCTCATGGCCTTACCTTCAGGACCTCTGTACATCAGTCCCATCACACCAACACCCCTGCCCCCCCAAACCATATTATATGCTCCTCATTGACCCAAGAGGATCAGGGATCTGCTCTTAATCACATGTCCCTCTTTATAAGCTCCCTGTCTTATTAAAGCACCTCATGGCTGTATTTAGGGGCTATAAATCATATTTTGTAATATAGGCGGATAGGGGGACTATTGGTGAGGAGTGCAGTGTGTCTTGATATGAAGTCGTCTTATTTTCACCCCAAGGGACCCCAGGGCAGACTGAGACACACACACACACAAGAAGTATGTGTCATCAGGGGCTGAAAGAAGCCAATCCTCTGATCAAAGAGCTGCTGCCACGGGGAATTGAGTTTGTATTACTGTATCATCATTTGTAAGGTAGACATTTCAGACATTATGAAACAGCCAGTGTGTGAGTATTTGTGTGCACACTCGCATGTGTATTGCAGTTATCATGTAAATATATCAAAGCTCTGATTCTGAGGATTTTCAGGTTTTAACATCAGTTGAAGAATTCCTCTACAACAGTCAATGTTGTTGTTTTCAGCCACAGCGTGGCTCAAAGGATGTCGGTGGGCCGATCCACCACTTTGCTCAACAATTATAATTACATATAATACTCAACAAACAATGGATGGATTGCCATGAAATTTCATAGATATTCATGGTCCCCAGAGGATGAAGTTTACTGACTTTGGTGATGCCTTGGCTTTTCCTCTAGTGCCACCAGCAGGTTAATTTTTTCACTTATCGAGTGAAATACCTTGACATCAAGTAGATAGATTGGCATACAATTTGGTACAGACATTCATGCTTCCCAGATGATGAATCCTCGGCATGGTGATATGAGCTCAAAGCACCACTGTTCCTAAGTACAGCCTTACAGACCATGTTTTTCCTGACCATGATCTTCTCCTCACCTTAACCAACTGCAGCCTGTTGCACCAGCTTGACGCCAAGTGTTGATGTCAGCAGAATCTTTTTGGATGTGTTCCAGGGACTTCTGTTGAGATTTTTACTATTTATGACCATATTTATGTCTGATACAGCCATCCTCAACTTAGCAAAAAACAATAAATGATTGTTAAATTATTAATGAGGTAACAGACAAACACCTTGTTTCATACGTTAGCTAGTTCACACATGACTGGATACATTACTCTCTACTTATCTAACAATAAATAACAGTCTTGTAGGTCTTTTAATTTCCGTACCTAGCTAGTAGTGGCTGTCTCTCCCATTTTACCCAAATGCTGCACTAGGTGAAACATCACACTCTGTGACAAATGTTGTAATTACAGTCAATATACCGGCTTCTTGTTTGTCAAAGAATTGACTCTAAAATACCATTGTCTAAAATATTTCTACTACTACCGAAGAGGGGACAGACCAGAAAACGCTACCATGAATCGTTTCTGTAACATCATATGGGTCGTTTTGGAAGGCACTGACAGACACCCTTTTTTGTCGTTTAGGTTTGAGAACTTTATGGCATAAAAACCCCAACATTACTGTAAAGGGAAAAACAAGGGTCTATTGGAGCTGCAAGGGTTTAACCTGTCAGTACCACTGGCCTTCTTAACACTGGCAGTTTGACCATGCAGTGTCCATTGTCCGACATTACTTATTTCACTTATAAGGTGTTAACACTGCCAGTCTATGTAAAAATCTAAATAACACATTGATACTTGCAAAATCAATATATGCATCTGTTGTCCATCTCTGCTATGATAGAAATATGCAATTTATTTTAATACATTCATTTTATGCTATGTGGGTCAATGTTATACTGGTTGTCTATGGGCAGCCCTTGAACTCAGACAACAAAATGTGACATTCTGATTATGTTTCACTAAACATGTAATATAAAATTAAAAACATTACAAATATAAATTTTTCAAGACTGGTAGAAAATAGTAGTAATAATTCACAAATACTGTCATAAGCCTCAAAAACTCATACTAGTCCAATGCTAGTAGCTAAGTGCACTTGTTGTGAACCTGTTATGGATTATGGCAGGTAGGAGCAGAGAGGAGTTGACTGGGTAAGGAGGGAGGGAGGGAGGGAGGGAGGGAGAGTTTGAGAGATGGAGACTGTTGTAAATGTGGGATAGTTGACGTATGGTTAGCCTACTTTTCATTATTATTACTCAGAGGGACGGTTCCCTTCCCACTGTGGTGATCCAGCCTCCTCTCTGTTTGCTTAGCCGAGTGGTTCCATATGGAAGAACACATCAGTGCAGCATCTGGCACTGCAGAGAGAGGAGACAAACAGGTCTGAAGCAGGACACGTGTGTTCACAGCAACTACCCACTACTGTGTACAAGTCCTCATGTCAGCTGTAAGACCTGTAACTGTTCTGTGTCAGGATCTGCTTATGCTTTGCTTGCTTAGACATACTTCAGGAGAATCAGCTGTATCTTCTTAAAATCATTCCTGACACATATTTGGTGTGTCAAAGATTCTTTAGCATCAATCAAAAAGGAACTACAAAGGGTCGCACTGTTGTGCAAGGTCTGCCGAATTCTGAGCGATTGCATCACATGGGACATACTCTACAGGTTTTAAGGGCACTTAAACACTTCCTTAGACAGGGCATGTTCCCTGAAGTAAGGAAATGTTATTTTATTAACCTCCTTGTAGTACACAGCACACACACACACCAGAGGGCAAAGGGCTCTCTGGAGAAAAAACACATTTAAACAATTATCAGGCTACTGTAAGGCCATGGTGGATAAAGATGCATCCTAAATTGCAGTACTTAAACTGCCCAAGAAAATGTGTAGATTCCTGAACAACAGCCTCAAGCTTCACTTTGGCTTTTCTCATGGTGGAGCGTGAATGGAAAGTAGTTACTCATTAAAGCGAGTGTTTGCCGTTTGATGATCTCGAGGTGAGAACTGTCTCTCTTTGTCATTTGTTCACATGCTGCTGATCCCGCTTTGACAAAACCTGATAGATGTGTCTCTGTTTGATGTATCTTGATTCATCTATGTTCTGGCATTTAAAAAAAGAAAATCACACTGATTAGTCCAGTAGAAGTGCCATTCGCCTATTTTTTGTATGTCTGCCTGAGCATGGGATCTCAGACATCACTGAGCATAGGGTTATAAGATCTGGAAGTGTGAACAGTTTTGCTATATGTCATTTCACCAGTGGAAAATTTACATTCAAGGGACCAAGGGTGCAATGCAGTAATTAGATTTTGCATAAACTGGAGGAATAAAGTTTCCAATAACATTTGCATTTAAATGTTTGCTGAAATTATGCAGTTACTGTAACTCCTGATTCAATTATTTTTTAAATGTATACATTGTTAAATTATTCATTTTAACAATGTATAAACTTCCAAGTGTCCCAAGACAGTTATCACAAATGTCAAAAAGATGCCATATTTGTTACTGATTGTGTCAGTGGGACACTGCTGCTATGTGAACCATTACATTGTTTAATATCTGTTTATTCTAGAGATCAGATGCTACCTGGCTTTGTGCAGTACATAAACACAATATTAGGAATATGTGGACACTGTAGTTTATGACCACTTTGCAGCCAAAATACTGTACGTCAGTGGTGAAAGAATTACCTCAATGTTGTACATTACAAGTACAAGTTCTGCATTCAAAATTGTACTTACAGTAAAGCAAAAGTACTCATGTTTTATTAGCAGTGTACTTAAAGTATCAAAAGTGAAAGTACTTATTATGGATAAAAATGGTCCCAGTGAGTGTTATATTATTATATATTATATTGTTAGATCATTATTAAAGATGCATTAATAGGTAAGTAGCATTTTACTGTTGTAGCTGGTCAAGGTGGAGCTAATTTTTAACTGCTTTATATACTGTGATGTATTTAAATCATCAATCATCATTCATAACTAAAGCTGTGAAATACAGTATGTGTGTAGTGGAGTAAAACGTACAATATTCCCCTTAAGTATTAAATAGCATAGCCTACAATGGTAAGTACTTACAAATTGTACTTCAGCCCAGTATATAATGTACTTACTAGTAAATGTACTTAGTTATGTTCCACCACTGCTATAATTGCTCCAGACATTTCAAAATATACTAGTAAATAGTTCAAATTTTTCACTAGAACAGTACCATCATATGTTTGCTTTCAGTGTGGCCTTGAGCTGTCATCAGTGTGATGCATGTATAAATCCAATGTGTTTGTGCAGCTCAACACAGCGAGGAGGATTATTACCAACAGTAGAACTCTCATCCTTCAACATCCAAACATTCCTCGTCCCGTGGAGAGATGGCTTTGGGTGTTGGAGAGGAAGTCAAACAATGACTCACTTTACTGACAGACAAGAGCAAATCGATATCACATGTCAGAGAAAGTCTTCTAAGAAGCGCTCACCTGGATGGTTTCTCCCTGAGTTAAAGCACTTTTTTGTGAGGACTGAAATGGCCTCTAATTACATTGTAGCACTGAACATGTAGCTATTGTTTGCATTTAACCAGGGACCTCCTCTGGTCCTCTTTGTCCCCCCTCTTAGTTCCCCTTTCCTCGCCTCATGTGGACCACAGCTCCTCACCACCTCTGCAGTCTTTTTTGTGGAGTGGGGAGGTAGGCGAAGCAAGTGGGGGTGTAGATGTTGTTAACCCTTGTTTCACACCAGCTGCTCAATACGGAAGGGTCACAGTTCAGCCTGTTACAAACTTAATATACCTCAGGTGTTACACCGCTCGCCCCTTTAACTTGGACATACACTGGCTGTACTGTGACCATGTTTCTGTAACAGCATTTTGTTACAGCAGGGAGGCAGAACATAGACGGAGTCACTCAAAACAGGGAATTATTGTTGGAAGAAATACTGCACAGTTAGTCAAAACCTGTATCATGCATTTCATTCCTCTTACAAAATAGCACAAGTTTCAACATATAAAATAAGTCATTTCTGAAATAAAACTCTCTGACTGTGTGACACAGTAAATCCGTCACAGTCATTGGGGGTATCCTCTATTCGACTGTAACACCACCTCCTTACTGTAACTTCTTTTATTGAGCATAAATGTCTCAGTGCTGCCACAGACCGTGCACGGTAGATGGTAAACAAGCTTTCAGCTCCAACATCAAATTCTCAGTAAAAATGTTCCCGTGCAGAGCTAATTTTTTAAGCCCGCTCTACCTCGCCTCTGTGTTGCGCCGCTTGATTCGCACTTACGTCAGTCTGATGAGGAAAAGGCAGGAACTTCTGGGCTGAAACGTCTCTGTCTGTCGCTCAGAGGAAAAGAGAGCATTTCTGCTTTTCTTAACGTCAAACCGCTGTGGTTAAAGAAACACACAGCTTACTACGCCTGCATCTATAGCCTTCACAGGGGTTATTATGGCTGTGGTAACGGAGCAGGAGGGACTCGGCTGAGCCAGGCTGAGCTGGGAGGAGAGTCTACGATCATTGACCCTGGAGATACGGCCACCATTATCTCACCTCTAATTGTTGATTGATCTAAGAGGCCCTGGAAAGACAGGTTCCACAAGCTTTTTTTCCCATGCAGATTAAACCGTAACTGCTTAAAGTTGTTTCAAACAACATGGTTGCTGGAAGGTCAGAGGGCAACCGCATACTAGTGGCTAATGGTAGCAAATAATGTCAATCATGCCAAATGAGCCACTGGCGAGACTCGCTTCTGCTTCTCACTGGAATTTGAGGAATGAACCCACTCGGTGAGGGCTATTCTCTGGGACTAGAGGAAAACCTCTCTTATCTCTGAGCTTTGTTATCTCTCTTGCTCTCTGTTTTTCTAAGAAATAAATGTTCCACACATGATCTCCATTTCTGACTTGTGTTACCCATCTATCTCTCTGTCCTTATGCTCCCTATATAAAACAGACAAAGATGGAGTGAGTCATGGTGTCAGAGTCCAGACTGTCTTTTATTAATGGCTTCAAACTGAGTGCAGTTAGTGGATGATGAATCGTACGTCATGTAATGGCTGTGCTTCACAAACATGAGGGCTTTATTCTCACCTGTGATGTCCTGTTTGTCCTCTCAGAGAATGTCCATGTGTAATACAGTGTCTGGTACAGCTCATCCAAACACTTCAGCTGTGAGAATAATCAGCAGCAGAGTAGCTCAACCTTTTACTTGCACGATGTTTTTAGCCGAGCTAGCAGCACGGCTCCATGCAATGAAATTTGGTACTGACATTCATGTTCCCATCAGGATGAATTGTAATAACTTGACTGCCTTTCCATCTAGCGCCATCATCAGGTCAAACTTCTGTACTTTGTAGTGCTAATTAGCAAATGTTTGTATGCTTTAGAACTTTAGAAATAAGACAGTGATCATGGTAAACACTATACCTGCTAAACACCTGCATGTTAACCTTTTCAATGTATGTTAGCGTGCTGATGTTAGCATTTAGCTTGAAGCACCACTGAGTCTAAGTACAAGTTTTTGTTTGATTTCTGGCCGTTTTTTAGGCACTACACAGCCAGATTGCATGTGTCTTTATTTACAAAAGGACTGCACCAATGTTTTGCCTGGTAAAATGGAAGCAATGCAGCACGGCTGAAAATTGCGCATTTGGTCTCTTGCAATATGTTTAAGGTTCCTGTAAGTGCACAAAATCGGAAGAAGGAATGGAAATTCATACAAAGAAGGCAAGTTTCCATCCAAATTCAGACATTTTAATGAATTTCTAGAAAATCAGCAAAAGAAAAGGCAAATTAATGTCTGTTTCCATCCACTACTGTCATGTGAATATTGGGAGTTGGGCGTATCGAGATAAACAGTTGGTGGCGCTAACTCGGGTGACCGGGTGCCATTAAGCCATTGTGCTTGAAAACCAGTGGATGGAAACACATTTACAGCTGCTGCACCTGATTTATTACCACAGACTGACCACATACACAGAGAAGATTGTATTGAAATGTAACGTCTGAGTAGGTGTTAAATATGCAGCGCTGTTTTATCGTACATAGGATGAGGAACTAGCTGGGTTGAAACGGACAGAGAGAGAGAAACGTCATTATAGAGTCACTTTACAGGATCTCCCCCTCTCAGCACCACAAGACAAAAGAGAAGCAATGGAACAACCTGTTATCTTCCACATGACTGTACCTTTCAGTTTCTCTCAGCTGCAGACTTTTAATGGCTTACACTGCTAATGGCTCCACTCCAATGATGATTGTTTTACCATAAATCTCCAACATTGACTTTTCTTAACTCATTCAATCACAATTTTTTTTATGATTGTTTTTTTGTCTTTATTTGAAAGCACGGGGGAGAGAGTGGGATATGGCATGCAGCAAAGCAAAGTCACAGTTATGTGGTATGCTCTTTAACCATTAGGCTACTTAGGTTTTTGCTGGGCTGACAGACATCAGGCTAATATTTCCACACATATAGCCTTCCTTTTGCAGGATAAATATTTACCGTCCAGCAGCAGAAAACGCATGTAAAAACAGCCCAGCATCAGATTGTAATTATTTAGCTGCACTTTATGCAAATTAGATGAACTGTGGCTGGGCTCATTAATATCTATCTATCTTAAATCTTAGTAATGATCTAGTTCAACTGAAACATTTGCAGTGAAGCACATTTTCAAGTAAGCTGTAACAGTATGTTGCAACAGGCTTAATATCCCCCCTGAGTCTTGTTTCTATTTTTAGATATCTGAACACTATATGTTGTTCACCTTTGCTCACTGCTCCTGTACCTTTCTATCACCTCATCCTTCTGGACTCAGCTTGCACACATGTAGGCCCATGTTCTCTCTTTCCAGAAGCTTCCTTCTTACTCGCATCACCCCCTCAGGCCAGGCCAGACCTGCTCCCCGATAGGTCCGGGTGGACGATGATGTAGAGCCGGGCCAACAGGGAATGATGGCTCGTAAGCTGTAATCCACACAGAGATGTCAGAAAGCATATCCCACTTTCCCACAGTTCCACAACACTCAGCCCAGGTCTCTGCCACTGCTACAGTACCCCCCACCTCACCCCTCACCCTCCCAACCTCCTCCATGATCTCTGCCCTTGACTCCCTGAGGCTGCATGACTGCAGGGGGGGAACAGCACCAAGGGTTAGGGTGTGGGGGGCGGAGGTTCGCCGCATTCAGATTTACATCTGTCCCTTAAGAGAGATCAGTAACTTTTTACATGGAAACTGTCAGGGCTCGTTGACGTCATATTTCAACCTCAATATTGTCTCGTGCCATTTTGTCACATCGCAAAAAATGACTTGATAAAACCTCCAGTGGAACTCAGAACATTACATTCTGACAGGTGTCGTGTGTTTGTAGGTGTGTGTGTGTGTGTTAAGGAGGTGGTAAGTAAAAGAGGCTGAAGGCAGGGATGTGGTCTTTCAGAAGGAAAGCTCAGTAAAAATTCCTCTGGGGAAAAGACACACATGCCACTCTGTGTTTTAGCAGTTTTATGGTCCGACTTTAGCACCGTGCTGCATGAGAGAGATTGATGTACCTCTCAGCAAGGACAATGTGCTGTATGACTGTCTGTGTCAGGGAGGCCGGCTAGTGCACACCAGCTGCCCCAATGTGTGTATGTATGTGCGTCTCTGCCACGCAACACAGTAGGTACTATAGAGAGCAATCTGCAATGCATAAATGCGTCTTCCAAATGGTCACTATGTTTAGTACTATTTTGTCCTTACATGTGCAGTCTATCTGATGTAAATTAATCCCAATACAAATGGAGAAAGGCTACACTTATTTTACTGGCATCATGTAACCTACTGTTGCAAATATCAGAAAGGTGGAAGAAGTACTAAGACTATTTACTTAAGTAAAAATAGCAATACCACAATGTAAAAATACTCTGTTACATATAAAAGACTTACTTAAAGCTGCAGTAATTGATTTTTCTACCACTTGGGGGCAGCGCAAAGAGCTGTAAACACAACATTGATATATTATCACCTTAAGAAGTTGTTGTGTGCAAACATGTTAGCAAACAATTGCCTATTTACACAACCAGCAGACATTGGAGCTAAATTAGCATTCATTTGGTGTCATGTTTCTGGCCACCTGACAAATGTAAGTTCAGTTTTCACTCTCTTTTAGCTCTGTTTTGGTCACCAACAACTCCTGAGGGAAATATCTTGGTTCTTTAGCTGCTAAATGCTCCACCATGTTCATGAACTAGTCGCTAACTTTGTCTGTCTGCCATTTGGTGCTGGGCAGGTAGCATACAGTGGGTTTGTCATTACATTGCTGTAAGAGGGAAACGTGGTTGATTAGCACGGTGTGACTGAACCAAAACAGTAAAGTTGTGCTCAGTAAAACCAAAACAATGGGCTGAGAGATGCTAAAATGCTCCGTAGAGCTGAGAGGAACTGCAGAGTTTGATGACAATTCTCTGTGCATTGTCACTACAAGCGACTAGTGGTGGAATGTAGTTAAGTACATTTACTCAAGTACCGTGCTTTACTTGAAATGTACTTTTTACTCCACTTTGACAACTTTAGTTAGTTTGCAGATTCTGATTATTAATACAAAATATAATCAAACTATAGATTACAAACTACCCAGTAATGAGTTGAAATCAGCCCCACCTTTAACAGATGCAACATTAAAGTGATGCTTACACATTGAAACAAAGTTGGCCATTCTGCATAATGAGTACTTTTACTTTTGTTACTTTAAGTACATTTTGATTCTGATACTTTTGTACTTTAACTTAAGTAACATTTTGAATGCGGGACTCTTACTTGTAGTGGAGTATGTTCACAGTGTGGTATTGCTACTTTTATTTAAGTAAAACTTCTTCCACCACTGCAAGCAACCTGTTTCACATTACTTGTAATCCATTTCATCGTTGATATAAAAATATGGATTAGAGCAGCTTTAATTAAACAGAGCATTGGCATCAAAAGTTACTTTTGACAGCTACTCAATATGCAGAATGGTCTTCTTTCAAAGTGTTATATTATCATATATTCTATTATTGGGCTATTACTGATGCATTAGCATGTAAAGGTGAAATGGAGCTATTTCTAATTAATGTTTAAATAGATCAATCTGTAAAAATGCATTGCATTTGTATCTTATATGTAATTATAAGATGATCACATGTTTTGATGTGAAATCATAGCTTGCACTAAGTAGTGGATAAAAAGTACAGTATACTTGCCTCCAAAATGTAGAGGAGTAGAAGTACAATGTAGCCTCAAAAAAAAACAAGTAGAAAAAACAAAGAAAAAGAAAAATTGTGCTCATGTACAGTACTTGAGCAAATGCTGCAGAGCTCTCTATCCGATTCATAAGTTGAGCTTTCATGTGCCCTTGTCCTCCCTGAAGTTCAGCCTTGTCTTTTAACTCTCTCAAAGTATCCCTCTTTGTTCTAAATGACAGACAAGAACTATATCACAGTAAACCACAATGACACTCAAAAGCAAGTATTTTTACAACCTGCAAGCATCAGTGACCAAATCTAAAAGACTGGTTAATTCTGCTGTTGACCTGATTAGGAGCCGGTGGATGTGTCTACAAGAGGCAGCCAAGCCTTTTCAACTCAGCAAGGTGCCGGGGAGCGAGGGTAATGAGCTTTAAGCTGCACTACTATGCCTCTCCCTGCCTTTGCTTCGCCACCTTTCAAGTCCAAGCTTATTTTGAAGAGGAGGCTCAAAGCTATAAACCCTCATAGTAAGTTTTGGGTTCTCTTTGCCAAGCGACTCTCAGAGAACTTTTAGACGTGAAGTGCCGCATGTGATTTCTCTTTCCTCCCCTCTTGTTCTGTTTTAAGAAGGAAATCTTTCGTTGTTTTTTCTGAATCCCATCAGAGCTAAAGAAGCCAACATTAGAAACAGAGGGATAAAACTCAGGTTGAAACAGGTCACAGGACTTTTATTTAACACTGAGTTCTTACCATCCTTCATTCTGTCCACATGGGTGTCATAAGTGCAAATATGTGTGGCAGTGTGTTTATCCATGTGTTTTACGCATATGGGGAATTTTCCCTGTGTTTTGTATGTGTGTGATGGTATATATGACAGGACTCGCTAAAATCATAAACAGAACCCGCTCCCTCCTCACTTGCCAAACGCGTTCCAAGGAGCCAACAAAACAATTGGGTTCAGTTGAATTTGTCACTCCAAATTGACCCTAAAAACAATTAAGTCATAGGGACCATTAACTATGTATTACCATCATAAAACATGCACTAGAAAAAGAAAAAGGGGGTAAAACTGTGGTCACAGGAAATGAGGTAATAAGGACTGCACAGCTAGTCAACCTGTCTTGCCGCTGCACTGCCTTGCTGACCTGAGGGGAGCCAGATGAACGTTTTTTTTTTTTTCGAGGTGGGGAAAGGAAAGGGAAGGGTGGCTTGGAGGGGTGAAGGGGTGGCGGGTCAGTGGGTGGGGGTGAGCGTGGGGGATTTGAGCAAAGCACGCTCTCTAATCTTGCACTCAGCCAAGCGATCTCATGATGCAGGAGGCTTAGCCACTGCAGTGAAAGCAATCTAATGGCCAATGAGTAATCAACACTATTGCCTGTCTTGACTAATATCCCTACGGCCTAGTCCGCTGAAGCAGGGAAAGTTCTCCATCCAGGCCCTGCTTCACAGAAGGAAGGGGAGGGGGAAAAAAGAAAAAGAGTGCGAGACAACCGAATAGAGACATAAATATGCATTTGATTTACTTTTGGATGCGGCAAAGACTTCCTTTCCGACCATCAGGAGTAACATTTGTTTGGGAGACTCTGAGGAATTTAAAAGCTGTCACATGCTTGATTCATTCCCATAAAGCAGTATGTTTGCATGCTCAAAGCCCCTTTCCCAGCTTGCTTAAGAATTTCAGCATAACCTGTATGACTATAATCAAGGGATCAACTGAAGGATAACAGAGAACATAATTCTTCAAGTCTCCTCTGGGCAAAAAAGCAAAACATGCACTGTGTCCACGTCTGGTTTTAAAAAAGTCCTCTTCATTGGTTTTGGATTTCAGGTCCTGATTTTTCAGCTGTCCTGGCACGGTGCGGCATGCGTGGCGTGGCATGAGGGAGCACCACTGAATCAGATGGAGTAATGAGGGAGAGGGGCTTGTTTGATTAGATTTATGGAATGCATTAAACAGCTTTTATTTAACTGGAAGGGTTAGGTGGCCTGGCAGCTGTGAAAGGACTAGTCTCCCCAGTTGTAATTTAACGTGCCAGCCCCGCCCCTTCCACGGTGATGGTTGGATCCACCTGCCAGGTCAGACACTGAGCCAAGACCTAAGAATAGGTAGAGGTCGGGGTCGGGGAGGATACCTGCTCGTCATTAAAATTAGTCTCCCATTCATTTTTTCTTGGTAGTACATATTGCTTGCTTCATTTTCAGGAACCTCATGAATGTGTTTTTTATGGCTCTCGGAATCACTTGTACAGTTTTGTCCTTGAGCCAAAGGAAACTTGTGTCAATCTCAAATGTAACTCTTTTGGCTCCAGTTTTTTAGGAATTAATCCACACATTTAGCTCTTTTTGGATTTGGCAAAGCTCAGGACGGATGAAATGTTCAATTAAAAACATTTCGTCGGATGGTATCTCAACCAAATCCAAAATGACTCCATTCTGCAGTCAACGCTGTTCTGCTTTTGACTTAAATGAACAGATGAGGTCTCAACAGCGATGGCTATAAACAACTGAAACTTGAGCAGAATCGTCTGCAGAGACCTCCATTTTTTCCCTCAGATCCATTGACTAGGGAATTAGTTGAGTTTATTGTACAATACATTTATACTAATAGACAGGAAAATACTCTCATGCCAGCATAGCAGTGGCTTTCATAATTGGTTCAGTTTGTGCTTTCCCCTCTAAATTCATCTCTCATCATTACATTCATTAAGATTAGTCGCTAAAAGGTTTGACATGCCCATTTATCCCAAAGTGACTTTGGTACCGCATGAAGGAATTCCAATGTGACATTATAACCCGAACTGGGAGAATTATGTTTCAGTCCAGAGTAAATATGTGGGTTCTGTTCCTTGCTAATAGCACTATTGTTTTCCTTAATTCGTGTTTTATTTAATGCTCAGTCAGTAATTTTGCTAAAATTGGCCTTGAGGTTTTGGTCCGGGATGAAGGGGTTCAAAGTGGATCACTCCACCAAAGCCAGTGACAGGATCCATCTCTCAGAGAGAAGAATAGCAGTGAAAGCGGAAGCCAGCTAACCTCTGTCAAAACTGCCATCCATCACTCGGCGTTTTAACCCCAGCCACACTGAAAGACAGCCAATTACTTGGGCCAGTGGATGAAATAAATACGTCCTCACATTAGGGCCCATTACCAGTCCTCTCTCTCCCATTTCTACCCCAGGTCTGCGGAGGGACTGAGCGGTGGCTCGGCCCCAGACCATTATGTCTGTCTAAGATCTACCAAACTATAGCCCTCTGTTGAGAGGTCTCCATCCACACGGCTGCTATAGAGCACTCTAACCGCTGGGCAAATGGCCGAAACTACTCACTCTGACACTGACAGAAATATATCCCTGCAACCATTCTGGTCATCAGTGATTTTTTGTCACTTTTTTTGGCTTTTGTCTCTATTGAATTCAAACTAATTTCTTCATTCATTCCTCAGCTCACCATCATATTTAACAAACTTACAAATTTCATGTCTTGTAAACTATGGTCCTTTAAGACAGGCACCTAGTTACATAAATGTGGCAGAAATTTTACGCCTGAATAAGCGTCTAAATTGCTTTTACATGAAAATCACAATGGCAAGCTTCCTAGGTCAAACCTATAAGACTTTACCACGGCACAATATAAAGACTACATAATCTGATGGCATTACATCAGCCTTTTTCAGCCTTGTTAAGACCTCTGTAGTAATGCATTACTAAAGTATCATCTCCCGTGTACAGATAAATTAAAACCAGTTTAATTAAACAAGGAAACGCCATTCATTTTATGTTGTTAAGGAGATTCTTCTCATATCAGATCAAAAATGATTCCCCCTCATGGTCAGGTAAATGGGGTAAAAAGAAACCCAACCATAATAATTAACTATTAACATTAATTCATCAGCAATGTTTGGCAAGTTACTTGAAAAATATAATGAATTATTCATCACACATTACGCATTGAAAACATAATTACGTTACTTTACTAATTACTCAACTGCAAAATTAATTAGTAAAATTACTCGCTACAATACTTTTGTTACAGCCCGCCTCCAAGGTGCCTTTAAACAACTCCAAATCCGCCACAGCCACTCGTCTATTCTGTATTTCACACATTTAGAAATAGAAAACGGGACAATGTGGTTAAACAAACAGCCGGCCTGCGTTTTGGAGGTGTTTACCATCAACAGCTAGCTTAACAGTTCACACACTCTCACTTAACACAGAGAGACCAGACCGCACTTACATTAACCAACCATCGAAGTCCCGGTGAGACAGAAAACAGAAAAGGGCTGAGTGTCACCTACAGTCAAGATGGTGATTAATTTAGGCTTTACTGGAAAATACAGCAAGTAATGATAACTTTTAACTTATCACTTTTCTTTAGCAGTGACACCGCTGCTTCTTGCACACCAGGTGTCGAATATTGGGCATGCACTTTCTATAACGGCCCTGTCATGCCTGAATAAGTCCATCTGAATGACGTATTCCCTGCGTGAAGGGGGCTTCTATCTACCCAGTGTACCCACATATATATTGACCTGCTATTACGATAGATTAGCATTGGAGTGCTGCCTAGCTGCTACCATTAGCTACAATGTCAAGAGAGAAAAGCTTTGACACTTACCTATAGCTGCTTCTATCTTCTCTTTAGAGGGCTTGTGGAGAGGCTCTTCATCAATCCATTCACCACCTACGCTACTTAACTCCTTTTTGGTCCCATGGATCTGTATTTTAGTTGATTCCAGGTGTCCGAAGTTTACAGGCATCTATTTTTTTTTCCTCCAGAACAATAAACTCTGAGGGGCTCAAGTAAAGGGGACTGAGTGGGGAAGGGGGGAGGGCGAGGTAGAGGGGCTCCGTTTATTAGACAGCAAATAGCCGGCCAGTGGGTTTATGATGTGGAAGGTCATTGTTGGTTAATAAGTGGCCACATGAGTGCAGGCAGGTGCTGTGTTAACACCTCCTCTTAACTCGCCTTTCCAGCAGAGGCCATTCATCAGCCCAGTGTTAATGAAGGCCATATAATTAATAGGTGGAAGGCAGAGAAAGCCCCCCGAGTTAATCAATGCAGGCCTGTTTGAAGAGCAGGGCTAAGATGGGACACCGGGGTTTCCATAATGGGGGGTTGAAGAGTGTGGGCTTTTTAAGAGACATGCAGGTCACTGAGACGAAGAGTGGGAACTCTGATGGCCTTCACTCCCAAACTTTGTTCAGGTGTGTGACGTTACTGCATTTGCATGTCCGTCCAAGTGATGTTTACAGAAAAGGGTCAGCAGCAACTAAGCCATGTGGAACGTAAAGCGTTAAACAGTTCTGATAAGGAGTTTTAGAAGAAAGATGGAAGGAGCCGCAGTAATGTACACATTGTTTCAATGAAGCAGCGCAGCAGTTCAAATGATTTAACCTTTTCTTTTTTCTTAGCCAAACCGTTTTTTTTTCGGGCCCCATGCTCACTCCTTCACCTGCGCCTTATCTCCACAAATGGAGTGTTGACTTTCTGTTCTTCAAAGGAGAAATACTGTCAGGCTGCTGCTAATGGGGATCAGGAGAGGCTACTGTTCTGGAACTTGTCAAGCCCTGTCCAACCTGCCATCCTGCCCTGAAGTGTGGGAGCTATTTAACCTCTCCTCCTCTTTCTTTCTCACATTCTCTCATTTTCTCTCTCTCCCCCTTCTGTGCATTAACTTTTTTTTTTCTTCTCTCCCTTTCTTCCCTCTCACACATTATGGATTTTTCCTCTCATATTTACTGCATGCCATCATATGTCATCTGATTACGACGGCAATATGAGTTTCATTTAGATAAGTAACTGCACTATATGTGATCAGAGGCTTGCATTTTTGTGGAATGATGCCACCTCCTTCAGTACTGATCTGCTGGAGAAAGCCGGTGGATTATCACCCCCCC
>LKNJ01000468.1:98307-135269 GCA_002120245.1 Maccullochella peelii | reverse complement strand
CACACACACACACACACACACACACACAAACACACACACACTACCCCCCTTTACCTCAACAACACACACACACACACACTAGACACACATCTTGTTGTTTCTTTCTTCACTGCAACAGAAGAAGTCTGAGTTTTATTTTTTAGTATCATATATGTATGTATGTATATATGTATTATAATACTTCTATGGCTGTGCACATGTTAGTGTGGGTATAAGTGTCTACGTATGTGTCCCTGTGTGTGTGCTTTCTGTATGCGCGCTCATATTTCTGCGGCCGTGCAGTTCTGTGTGTGTGTGTGGGTGTGTGTGTAGAAGAAGGCTTGGTAGAGGGGTGGGCAAAGCTTTACAATGGTCAACTGAAAAGAACCATTCTTTTATTCAGCAATTAACCCCATCTGGGTAAATAATACGCTGTTGTGCAGCCGAGCCGTCACTGTTATACGCCGAGCCCTGAACCCGAGAGCACTTCAAACAGCAGCCGGTCACCCAAACGATGACAAGATGCTGCAGAAACCGCTTTTCACAAAGTATATAATGCAAAGTATTCAGTTTCACTGTACAGTTTTAGAAAAGCAGGAGATACCCTAGAAAGAGAGAGAGATGGAGAGAGAGAGGGGGAAAGAGAGGGGATAAGGGAGAGAACGAGGGAGCGGGACGAAGAGGGCTAAAGCACCGGTGATATCACAGATAACAAGTCTGGATGCACTTACCTGCCTGGAAACCTGATCTTATTATTTCAAATTCTGGGGGCTCAGGCAATTATAAACAGAGAGCAGGGGACTCTGCTGCGGCAGGAGGGAGAGAAGGGGGAGGTGGGGGTGGGTGGTGAGGAGGGTGGGAGGGAGAGAGGTATGGGCTGTCCCACTGCGTGGATGTATGGTGTGAGAATTCAATTTGCTCATCTCCTGTTATCGTAACTCAATTTCCCCTTTCACACGCACACACACATGCGCACAAGTTTGGCGCACATTAATGGCCCATCCAGCCATCTGACGAGTGAGTGAACTTCCTCGAGGAGGAGTGCGGGTAATTAACGTCGATCAGGGCCGCTGCTCTCCAGATTTACGGTGAGAAGGAAGTGAATCTGATCCAGCGGACGTGAGAAACGGCGAGGAGAGGTAGGTTGACGGCGTGGAGGGGCCCCGGAGCCTCATTAAACAGGGGAACTGATCTTTCCACAGAGATCGGGGCCCATCAGGATCCCCATTACGGTTCTGATCCTGGGGGCCCCGTTAACTCCACTCCCCCAAGCCTTTTGGAATGAGATTTGGCTTGAAGAGTGAGCCTCTTGTGTAGAACGCACAGCACAGGGACTCATGGACACACGCCAAACCACTAAGGGATGCAATATTGGTGTCAACTGTCACTTTACCTCCTCATACGCCAGCAGAACAGCTACATTATGCAACGTTTTTCACATTAAATGACTGTGTGTGTGTGAACACCAGTGAACAGAGTTGTGGCTAGCAAAGATGCTAATGGACAGAGTTTAGTAAAGTAGTAACCGCAATAAGCAGTAAGAAAAAAAATCTTAGAAAACCAAAATGTGGTAGAAAATACCACAGAATCAGCATAGTTTTTCGATGCTTTTAGAATTTACTTTTTTCACTAAAGCTGTGTTCGATTACAATGCAAAACTAATATCCATTTTGCTTATTTACATAAAATTCTTTTTTGTGATTTTCATGCCATTCACGCGCAAAATGGAATACAATAGACTTGAAGCTTTGTGTAGCGTTTACTAGCATATAGCATAAGTAAAACACGAGCCATTACATGGCCTGTGTAGATAGCTGGATTGACTAAAACAGAAGTGTATCTGCTCTGCCAGACGCATGTGAGATAGACGACTGAAAAACACGTCTGGACACGCAGTAATTGTAAGTTGATCTTTTTTAAACTCTGAACACTGCCAGGCTAGCTGTATACCCCATGCTCCCAGGCTTTATGCTAAGCTAAGCTAACCAGCGGCTTGCTCTAGCTTAATATTTAACGTACAAATATGAGAGTGGTATCAATCTTCTCATCTAGCCCTCGGCAAAAAGAGAAGCGTATTTCCCATAATGTCAAACTATTCCATTAACTAAGAGCTCCAGTTGTTTCTCTTGTTTACCCCACAGGCTTTCTTCTTTTTTTTGCTTCTGTCTTTGTGCATTTATAAAGTGGAGTCAATCAGAAAAAGTGCACATTTTTTTGCTCAAAAAGAAACGTTTTCAACCTGAGCAGACTCCTCTTTGTTTCACTTTGTGCCACCCAGAGCGAATCTACGTCTTTCTCCCCTCCACTCACGTCTCCTCGTTGACTTTTTGTGCTGCCCCCAAATTGCACTTGATCTGCACCGTACCTATCAACAGGTTTCAAATTAGCTGTGGGTTTTGTGAGCATGAACACAGAGGACAGGGGTCATTGGCAGTCGCACAGTACGCACACACAGACACACACGCTCCTAGTTAGCGCACATTTGTCATTTGACAACAAAAATACATCACTTAAATTGAGCGGTGAACACAAAACCAAGAGGAAGGGGAATTGGGATTATGTTACATGCGCTGTGGGAAGCGTGACCGATTCAAACAATAATAACGCTAATTTATTTTTCTTTAATGAAAAATACTTCACACCGCATTTCGACATGGGGGAATAAACAACCGAGGGAGAGCTCTTGTGTTGAGCTCTCAGCTGTGTTTGTGTATTTCTTCTTGCCAAATCATGGTTGGCAGTGTGCTGGGGTTCTTATTACCCCGGAACTAATGTTCTCGAATCAAACATCCACAGAAATATCAAAGCACCAATGATTTGTATGTTTTACTTATCAAGTTGCAAAATCTGCAATCTGCGGGCGGCTCTCAACTTGTGTAATTCCTTAAACAAACGGGTAAACATCCTGTGTTTATGAAGCAGATAAAAGTAGTTCATTCCATTCTTGATAAAAACACATTTAGTTATAGATGAGTAGCTGGCAACACAGGCTGGATGTCGACACTTTAAAGAGCTTCAAAAATGTTTGTGCAGTCCTGGTTTTTATCAGGCATCAAGTTCTTTAGCATCCCGACAGGATGATGCAGCAGTAAAAGCTAAAAAAGCAAGCTCTTGCAATGAGAGGCCTTCCGACTGTTCTGTCCTCTCTCTTCATCCTGCAGTTTATTATCTAATCAGCTCGGCCCTTGGACACACAGCCACGCTCAATGGACCCAGACCACATGGCCAATAGAGTACCCAACAGACTGTGTCCTCTCAGCCCGCTGAATCAAAAACAAACACGGGCTAGTTCGCTTTTTTTGAGGAGGCCTGAGTGAGGAGACTTCCCACCCTCCTGCACCGTTTATTTTAGCTTCGTTTACGCTCCTTGAGTTTGATTTATTCTCAAGTCTTGTCACTGTTTCGGACAAGTCAGGTTAACCACTGAAATTATGGATTTTTAATGGTTAATGTTAATCTGTGAAATCTGCACCGTGAAAATAGAATTGTTTAATTGCATCTCAAACACTTTTACTTGGACTTAAATACTATGTGTGGCATCTGAGGCTGTTTTCAGATCCTAAATAGCCTACAGTCAAATCCCCACAGATTCACACACACACACACACACCTCCAGATTACCTCAGAGCAGAAGAGGGACAGAGCCCGACAACATCACAAAACAAGACAACAGGCACAATTACAGAGCAGCCTGGAGACAATCCCGCACTTTAATGAAAGTCCAGTTTCCCCTGCCCCAGGTAAGTGCTCAACGTGATTGTATCTGTGAAACAATTACACTGTCACAATCAAAGGAAGCTGCCTTTAAATGGTCTGTCAAGGCCCTCGGTGGGGCTAATAATCACTCATCTCTTTCCCACTGTGTCACTGAGGTGCTGAATCCTCCCTTTGTTCTGCACATCACCTGCCTCTCAATAGACTGCTTGGTGTTACACTTCAGGCACTTAGACGGCCACGCTTTCAAAGGGGGGATGGGGCCCTGAGGGTATGCGAGCTCTGAGTAGATATCCAACAACTAGCATTTCAGAATCACCCCCATTTTTTTCTCTCTCTGAGACCAGCTCACAGTTGGGTTTGTTGAGTAAACCTTTATTATTCTAGCTTGTGTTTTTTATACTGCAGTCCCGTGTCATGTCTTTTCCTGGAAGTTTTTTCTTTTTGTCTCGGAGGCCCAGAGGTAAGCTATAATCCTGAGAGAAGTCAGCCGCCGAAGGGAGATAATACCCTCCCTAATTTATAGAGTTATCACATATCCTCGTCGGAGCATAAAGTGCATCCACTTACTTCCAAATGCCCTGCAGATTTCCATTTTCCTCCTTCCCTTTAAGTTAATACCTGTTTCATGTTTAACATCAATTAAACGTATAAGGGTAATTAGAGAAGACATGGGAGAAAAAGAGGGTATCCTGCAGTTTCTCTTCCACAGTTTAATGATTCGCCAGCAGCCCCGACATGTGGCATGTCTGGAATGTTTGTCCCTCCATTCAGAGCATGAGAGTTATTGTGTCAGGAGAGAGAAGAAAGGGATCTATGTGGCTATCTCTGTGCACACATACATGCGTGGGCACGAGCAAATTGTGTTTGAGTGTGTGTTTGTAGTGTGTTTGTAGGCTCTGTGCCCACTGGTCATTGTAAGAAAGGGTAAAGAGAGGGCTAGATGGTTTTAAATGATCCGCCATTTGATCCACATTGCCATTCTTGTTCACGAGAACCCCTCGTTGCAGCTGGTTTTGGTTTCCCTGATTCATCACTGTGCAGAAACACACACACAGTAATTGGTTCAAATTTTATACCTTGTTTTTCCTTCCCGTCTCCTCTCTTGCCTGTCCTCCACTTCAGGGCACCAACTCTCCAACTCCTCTCTCCCTCTCTTTCCCACTCTTCATTCACTCTGTCCCTGGGACACCCCATTCATTTATTTTTTATTAAACTTCAGCGCTCTCCGAGACTCATTTCCTGCGGTTCCTGGTGGAACAGAGAGCACGCTGGGAGTTTCCCAGAGACTGGCAGGGGTCGGGAGTGATGCCAGAGGAACAAAGCTGGGGGTTGGTTTGGTTTGGGATGGTGAAAGAGGGAGGGACGGTTCTTTTGGGAGTGCCCTGTCATTGTGGAATTTATTAAGATGGCTGCTTTTCTCCATTAGAGAGCAATTGTGTAAAATAAATAATACGCTGCTATTTTGATATTGGCATCCGAGGTGCAGGCATCCTGCCGCACCCATATGAACCAAAGCTTGGCAAAGTGATGGCAAGAGGGCCAATATGTCTAATGTTATGTGTAGCTTTTTCAGACAATTCATAGTCCACACTAAAATATCAAAACAGACAAGCTGAAAACGTTTTCTTCTTTGTTCCCTTATTTAAGTTCAAAGGCAAACAAAGACATGGTGAATTATCGCCACCACCTGGTAAAAATGTGTTAAGATGAATTTTGACAATCATGGCTTGACTTTCTGCTAGTGTCTGAATTGGTGAATTATTTTGTTCTACAGTCTAGGTAAACACATGACACAGGTGTTTTTCACATATATTTCTGTCCATGTTGTCAGATGACTGCAGCATAAAAGTAGATTTTTTTTTTTTTTTAAATAGTTATTGGACTGGCATAAATGTTACTTGCTAACCTGGCTGCTGTATTGGGACTCAATTCATAGTAGTAGTATTGCTTTTCATAGCAATACTACTAGAAGAAAGAACCCATATTTGTGAGAAGTTCTGACATTGTCATTTTTAAAAATTTTTCCCTGTCTGACTATTCTGCTATTTGATATGACTGACCCTGACTCAGAGTGTTCTTGTATTCTACGGTGGTACTTTTTCTTTTTTGGCCTTACCGTGTTTGGCCCTGTTTCATTTTAGTGCATTTTTGCTGCCGCCCCTTTTATTGTGTATACCTTTTTTACAGTGTTTTTTCTCAATGTGTTATAGTGGTGACTATAAAGGCAGCTAATATTAATGTAACCACATTACACTGCTGCTGTTTGTTTCATGTCTTGAAACCAATTAACAGATTGATTTAAAATAAAACCCAGTAAGGAGAATAAAACTTTGAATCAGAAAAAGATTCAAACCATCTAATTCTTACTTTTTCTTTATTTTTTAGTCTTCAAGCAATTTAGCAGCTCCAGTATCAGCTTGTGAAACTTACTTTTTCTACTCAAAAGTAAGAGAATCATACCTGTTTAAGGGTTGCACTGGGTTTCGAAATGAAACTTTTGTTTTTTTCCTTTTTTGTAAAAGAATCACTGTGCAAGATTTCTGTGCATAACGATCTGTCAGATTAAAAAAATGCATACATATACAAAAATCTGGACTTGGTGTACATACCCCTACTCTGTGTTATCAAATTTATCAGCATTAGAGTTGTTAGTGGACTGTATTGGTAACAAAGACCATAGCCTACACATTATTTTTAATGAGAAAGGGTCCTGTACTTCCCTAAGAACACCCACAATAGTTTTATAGATAATTTAATTATTATAAATGTGTAGTATTTGTATAAGGTCATTTAGTTCTCTGATGAAAAAATCCAGTTCACGTGACATTTGGTGTTACCTTTAATTGATTTGATAACTTTCATCCACCCTGGTTTTTGCAACTAAGTTCAAGGATATATATGACACCGAATGTGCTAGGTCCGGCCCTGCACATTGCTAACCTCTTGAGCACCTAACATACACCTGAACAGCCTGAATTAGAAAAGTGTTGTTCTGTTTGGTTCACATCTGGTCCCTCATTTTCCCTCTTTGATGATCTGACCATATGGACAGTAACTGCACGAATTTTAATGTGAACAATACTGTTAACATGTGATCATATTTCCGATTTTGCCATTTTTTGAAGTTGAAATATACTTGCGTGGGGGGTTTAGAGTGTGTGTGTGTCTGTGTGCACACGCATTGAGAGAATTAGGGGGTAACCTTAGCAGTTTTATGAAACATGTACAATAAGAAACACAGAATGTTGTTTTCATGGTTCTTAAATGAACCATCTGGGTACTTGTTGGCACAGACCCCAGTTTTTATGAGGTTTATTTTCTCTGCTGAAATTGTGTACATTGCACACTGGGGCAAAAACCTTTGACACAGGGGACCCAGACAAGCATCTGAGCAATCAAATTATCCCAGAAAATGGTTATATATGAAGTGCTTGGGGTATTGTTTGCAAATTAGTGCAATAACAAATGTATCAGTGTGACAGGCTACCTCAACGGCCAATAAAACACTGCTGCTATAGAGTACAGACTTCCAGGCCCGTTAGTGTTGGGTAGTCCAATCGCAGACCGCCTTTTTGGATCTAAAATAATTATGGAGTTTCTCGTTTATAATTCTACACTATCAGGCATGACTCTGTGGTCTGTCACACATTTATTTTCAGCCATCTTGATTTTAAAAAGAACATTTCACAATTGTTTTGATGTGCCTAATCAAGAACGGTTCACAGATGGTGTGTGTGACTGTGACACAGTGATGAGTGTGAGAATAATCTGGGTATACAAACTTAAATCTTACAAATCTTATGCTTGTATAAAAGTAAATTCCAACAATGCCAGTCAAGGAGATTGTGATGTTTGAGATCCAAAATGAAAAGAAGATGATTACAAAAAAAGAAAAAGTTTAGGAGTGTTAAAAACGGATGGTATTTAATGCCTTTACAGGTAACTGGGTAAATTGTAAAGGTGTATGAAAAAGAAGAGAATATAATTTGGATATTGCAACAACACAATGTAACCCCCCCCCCCACACACACACACACACACACTCCCCCTCTCTGAATACCTCAGTTTAACCTCCATCCATGACATGCGGTGCTTACGAGAGCATTCATCATGACACAACAGTCTGACTTCCTGTCTCCGTGCTGACGGCAAGCTGTTAACTTAATGAGATGCATGCTAGCACTGAAGGTTTTTGGGAGACAGATTAGGCCTCCTGCTAACCGGGTCCACCGCGGTCGGACCTCACCCTGGCAGCCCTGCAGGCGAACAGTTTGAGCAACCTGACCCTCTTTGCATAATTTAACTCTCAGTTAGCAGCCGTATGCTTCGCAGGACAAAACAGGCTTAATCATACAGGGTTCAGTGAAGGAATGTGTAATAATAAGGTTCATTAAGGCTGATAGAATATTGTGTATATAAAATGGTGTATAAAACTGGTTCTTAAATTGGAGCCTGGGAAGTCGTATAGGAGGCCTTGATGTGGCTCCAAGGACCCTAAGCAACAAATATACTGTAATTTCACTGTGATTTTTATCCTCTAAAAGAACCTAAATTGACTGTTCACTAAGCCCCGTCTCCCTAGGTTTCAGTTGCCTTGTCTGTCAACCTTTCTGTTCTACCACAGCATATATGCAGTTAATGATAACGGAGGCGGATTTAACACTTGAAATTCTTTTCAAACAAAGGGTCCCTGATTTATAACACAAATCTGACATGTCTACTAATTTTTAGCTGGCAACTATCGATATTGTTGGCTGAAATGACAACTTGTTTTTAGCAGATTTTATCAGCTTGTAGCTAGCTAGGTTTTAGTTACCTTTTTATTTATTTTTTTTGTAGCTGACTTGTTTTAAAAGGAGAACCCTGTAAAAGGTGCCTTCCATATTTTTTCACAGGCAAAAACGCAATTCACATTCTGACTGAAGTCCTATAGGTACTTAGCCAAGGAAGCAACTACGTCTGTTGGTACTAAGCTAGTTAGCTGGGCTTGCTAACATTTGCAGCTTACATTAGAGCAAACATACTGTTAAATTCCATTCATTCCACTTTTGCTGTTGTGTTTCTCATTCTGAAAAGGCTAAAAAAAGACACGACCCTGAAACTCTTTAGACGCTGAGTATCGGACTTATAACAGCCCCTTGCACACTATTTAGCATGTGGAGAAATCCAAAGCTTGACAAGCCTTGCTATAGTATCATAGGACAATTGTTGTTTAGGGGAAGGGTTTTATGAATGGCCAATGACAGAAGATGTATAAGAATAACTGTTGTAATCCCAGTCTTAATTCTCCAAACTAATTCAAAATACAAAATACCCTCCTGGAACTCAAGTATGTCAAACCTCTGGGGCCCTAAAGCTGCTGTGCAGTGAAAGTCAGAAATGGGAAAATCCAAGCTGATTTGGTTGTAATTCTAACCTCATGCTAAAGCTACTACATTAGTGTTATTTGGGAATGTTAGGTATCATGCCATCGTAGAAGCCTAAGAGCTGAAAAGGACAGCTTTACTTTTCCAATGTAAATGTTTAGCCATTTATTAGCCTACGCAGGTGTTTTCATAGAGTTATGCAATACTGAAAATCAAACTTAAAGCAGCGTTATAGCATGATGTATTATAGTGTATAATGTCACTGTAACATGAGAGACAACTGCAGATCCCTGCAGCTGAGAAAACTTAGTGTTGAATAGAAATAAATGAGAATCTTGCCTCTGTTTCCCAGAAGCTTGACGTGGGCTGTTATGACTTTGTTCCTAATTTCTAGGTTGGAATTTCTGACTTAAGATCATGTAATGCAACACAATCTGCTATGGGGATCTAAGACATGACTCCTGCTGACTCATGCTGATAAGAAATTGCATGTAAACAGTGATCTCGTATTTTACAACAGTGCTGTGCTCAAAGTGAACAGCAATTACCCTTGTCCTTTTTGGCTCACATTTCACATTTTTCCTCCAATTAACTCTGGTGCTAACACACTGCATATTAAGCAGTTTCGTCAAATTGTCTTTATTTCTTTTCAGCGATCTAACCCAAACAGGCGATTCCATTTATTTTCTTTCAGGGAGAGTGTATTCTCTGGGATATTCTCTGGCACAGGGATTGTTTGGAAAGGAGTTTCATTTAGCACTCCCCCCTCCTCTTCCTAGTCCGAGAAGTGTCCACTGGTGTGAGACCACGTCTGATTATTGCTGCTGTGATTCTCTGACAGGTTTAGCAGCAACGGCGATAAGCAGAGATAGTTTTATCTTTAGAGCATCGCAGTGACCATTGATAATATCTCTCCCTGCCTTACTGCTGCGTGTACAGTGTCTAGACACTTATTTTTCAGACTTTGCAATAGTTTTGTCTTGATGGTTGTGCTATAGATAGAAGGACCTTCTCAGGGTTGTGAACATTTATCACTGTTAATCCCTCGTTAAGATAAGAGCTGTTTCTACAACCATAAAGGCTGGCGATAAAGATAAAAGATCACATTTTATAGTGATTTCTATAAGGAGATTCTCACCTTACTGAGTCATCCTCATTGTTGATGTATTTCTTTGAGTTCTCCAAGCACAAATGTCCTTGGTAGGCGTAGGAAAATTCGTAGGAAAATTCTTGAACAGAAATATCTTTTCATTTGTTTCAGATCAATGGATAATGGATGTCATTAACCTACAAATGTGTTATATCAGAGAGCAATCGCTAGCAGCTACACAAACAACTGGGAAAACAGTGGTGGAGTAGGTGTTTATTGCGGCGCTATTTATTTTACAATGCAGTTTTGTTTTAGGAGTTGGAAGTCTAAAAGAGGTTTTGGAGGGGGGAGATTAACATCGATGTTCTATAATAACACAGCTCTCATCACCAGGCAAATATTTTCACTGACAATAGACATGAGTGTATGATTAAACCACAATTAGATTCATTTGACCCTCTGATTGAGTGAGGCCTCAGCCTAAGGTGGGACGCCACACAGAGGACATCGTACGTACTCGTACACCCCTCCTCCCTCCTCCAAGCTTGTTCCAAAGCCCGTGTGAACCCTGCAAGCTCCGTCCTCGCAGCTCTTTTGATAATTATGAATTATTACAGGCCGGGGTTTTGTTAGTAACTCTCTAATTTTGCTGATCATAATTGATCGCAGGTGTGGTGTGGGGAGTGTTTTTGAAGTTCTCTCTTCTCTCTTTTTTTCCCATCTTCTTCTTCTTTGCTTTAGCAGTGAACCGAGGTCGTCTCCCAGGCAAGCCCCTGTTGGAGAGCTTCCCCTTTTTCTTAATTCCAGGCGTTCCTTCTGTGTCTTAGACGAGTTGATGTCCTTTCATCCTCCTCGGTGGAAAGGAGGACACCGCTAGCGCTCGCTGTCAGTCCAGCTGGGATGTGGCGCAACTCGCTGCATTCCTCTTGTTGCTCTGGTCACTCAGGGTGTGTGAACATGTGTGTGTGAACATGTGTGTGTGTGTGTGTGTGTGTGTGTGTGTGTGCTTCCCCTCAGCAGAGCCTCCACAGAGTCCTCACAGCCAAACCATTTTGGGAATGGCTGGAGAGGAGGGGATATTGGATTAGAAAAAGGCAAGGGATATAAATCTCTCACTGAGGCTCTCCAGTCTATCTCCCATCCAGAGGATTTATGATGTTTAACACAGTCAAATAATAAAGAAGAGGAAAAAAAAACAACTTATGAAATTGTGCTCTCTCTTTGCTCGGCTGTGTTCATTTTAGTCCAGCGCCTCACGGCTCTGCTCCTTGATTGATTGTGAAGCCTACAGTATGATTTCTGCATGCTGTTTTTTCCAGATGATCTTCGCGTTACCTTGCCACTAAAAGCAGGCGAGGAGAGGAGAGGAGGGGAGGGTGGCTTAATTGATAAACCCCCAGTTAGATAAATGTGTGTACACTCTGGGTGGTGAACGGTGAGGTAACCGGCTCCTCCCTGGAACACATTTCGACCAATTTATGTACAGCTAAATCAATGGTAAGTATTTCCAGTTTACCGTTTAATTGCAGTCAGCTGGAACATGTTGCATTTTGACACGTCAGAGCAGGAGTCACACACACACATCCAGAGGACATTCTGCGGGCAGCGTGAAGGTGCAGCAGGTGTGCTCATGCTGTGGTGTCTCAGACCAATTCATTTCAGAGCCATGAGTCACAGGGACTCAGTCTTTCCATCAGTTCAGCTTCTTAGTTCAGAGTGTGAACCTCACTCTCACCTCTGCGCAAATCTGATGGGACACACCGAAGATTTTTTTAATGTAACTTGTGTGTATGTGTGCCTGTGTGTGTGGCAGTGGTAAGCAAGATATGGGATCTCAAAACTTCAACCACTTTTGCGAGAGTCAAATTCAAGCACTTTGTAACCTGGTTTTAGAAAAGTGCTCTATAAATAAAGATTATTATTATTATTAATGATGTGAGCAGCGGTCGTGATTGGTTAAAGGGGAGCATTGCCCCTGGACCCCACAATGAGGTATCTATTACAGCAACTACCAAAGAAATGTTCTTTTAATTAGCCACATTTATCTCCCCCCCCCCACCTCCACCCCCATGTTTTGACAGAAACTCTTACATAAACACGCATCAACAAAAGGGAGACAGAGCAACAAAATTCATGGTCATTTTTATGTTTGACAACGCCACTTGGAACAATAACAACTGTGACCCTGGTCCGGTGTGTTTTGGTCGGTTGTAGCTTTCAGTTTTACCTCTAATCGTGCTTTTGCAGCACCTGCAGTGTTTTTTTGTGTGTGTGTGTGTGATTGGGGAAGGGAAATTTAATAGTCAGCTATTGCCAATCATGTGCACATCATTACCGGAGTTGCGCTTTGTTTTGTTTTTTTCCTTCCTAAATGTTACATAAGACTTCCCACAGTCTGAAATGGATTTGGATGGTAATGTTCTGTTTTTATTTGATCCAGTTGTAATCTTTCTAACTGCCTCCATCTAAATCAATATGGTATGCAGCTGGAAGCAAATTATGTTGTTGACAATGGTTGCTTGTAAGTTTGTCAGCGTGATCATTCTTGCAAAATTGTGTGTGTGTGTGGCTAGTGTTTACAGCAAGCTGCTCTGCGGTCAGACAGCTGATCTTGGCCAGGAGAGAGCTAGCCTATAGGGACAGGCCTGCGTTTGGTGTGGTGTGGGCGAACTCAGAGCGGCACAACATTAAAATTCTTGCTCGAACATAACGTTTTTGTCCCGTGAAGCGGGAGGGGAGGGTGAATGAGCGAGACAGTGAGAGAGAGGAGAGGAGGGGAGGGGGAGGTGGGGGCAGATGTGATGAAACCCTCTCTCGTTGCGCCGTAGCCCTCAGCTTTGTCGCCCCCACAGCAATTGTCGCGCCACTTGCCTGTTCTCCATTATGCCACATTTCCATGTAGTTTCCTGTCAGATATAAAAGGCTGGTGTGAATTTTACGGAACCGAAAACCACGTGTGGACTTTTTCCCCACCTGGCCCGGGCTTAAACAGTCAGCGAGGCGGAATGTGAAAATGTACACTGAGGCGGGGGGAGATGATGTGTTACACCAAAGTGTTTCACAACAAACAGCTCTCACAGCCATCAGACTGTTCGCTGCAGGGCCGTTTGGGCTTCTTTACAATGTACAGGTGCTGAGGAGAGGAAAAAGATGGCGGGCGGAGAGGTGAGGAGGAGGGCCTGTAGTGCCACAGACCAGGTCCGCCTGCTCGCCCTGATGGCGTAATGGGAACTGCCAGCTGTGGGCTTAATTACAACACACAGTGGTGAAGGAGATTGGTCCTGTTTTTCTTCTGGGACACACAGCTTAACCGATGTGTAGAGTCCAATGTTTTTAAGTCAGATGAAGGGCATCGCTGAAAGTTCTGCATCAGTGGGAGGAGGGAAACAAGACCTGCCTTAGCTTATTCATCACATGGAGCAATAACATACAGCCAGCCATAAGCCACGAAAGTAAATCCACCATCATTTTCCCACCTTTTTGTGTGATCGTCTACTAAATTGTTTCAGGCTGACCGACATGATATAAGGAACAAGTATTGAATGGAGCAATAGCATATGCATGTTTCGTATTTTAGGGATTTTACTTTTTTTACTGCTTACCTAGAGTGAGACAAAAACCAATGGTGCTATTTGTACGCATGTTGAGCAATGAGCTCATTTCATAGATGTCTATGGGATCAGTGTGGGTCCACTGAAAGATATGGAGATGAAAAATTCATGTGCAATATGAATAAATGCTGTAATTCAAGTATTTATAATGTCACTAATTTCACCATAAACAAACTAATTGGATTATATATCAGCCACGGCAGCAGCTTTAGTCTCATGTAAACAGGAAGTGGATCAGCGGGTCCAAAGAGTGTGAAATTAATAGGATTTTGTATGTACTTGTGAAATGTTTGTTATGAAAATGTGTTAATGCCAGACTAATGAGTGCACTGTATTAAACACTCAGCAGCAGAGAGGGTGTACTTTCCTGCCACTGAGTGACCTGCGGTGGATGGTAAGGCTTCCATAACTCAGGGTAAGTACTGGTGAAATATAGTCAAACAAGCCAAACTTTGGAGCATGGGATATCCCTTTAAGGAGGAAAGCAGAATGTGGTTAACGTTGTGAAACGTCGCAGTTTGGTTAGGTTTAGGCACCAAACCTACTTGGTTCGGTTTAGGAAAAGATCATGGTTTGGGTTCAAATAACTATGTAAATTACGTAAATTAAGTTATGTGCTTAGCTTAAGTTACGCAGGCTACGTAAGTTAAAGTAAGTCAACACTGACTTTTGGTTTCACACGGGACATGAACAGCAGTCTCTTGGATGATAGTCCTGTGTTGTTTGAACCATACAGCCACCCCATGGATGTATTACAAGAACTGGATACCGGACCCAAAGATGGCGCCTATTCAGTCGAATATTGGCCCGCCTGCAAGTTCCCGCTCAGCCCATAGACTTTACATTGTGATAACGTCACAGATTTTTGAAATCACTTTTCTTGGCTCAAGGAAAGTTTTACAAATATGAAACCTCCATGGAAGAGTCATAATTTAACTCGTTTGCAGTTTGAGGTGTCCTGTCAACAGTTTTACAGACGTCTCTTTTACAATGGTGGCCTATGGGGAAAATGCATTTTGGGCCACGGGAATTTTTTGCTGCAATACCACGAGTGGCCACTGGGAAAAATTGGAAGCAAGGCTGAGCGGCGGCGCCCTATCCAGGTCTTATTATACATCCATCCACCCCAACCTCCTCCATACGTGGACTTTGTCGCTCTTTATAGGTCGCCACCTAACAATAAACGTTAATATGGATCGTAATAAACTGCTGCACGGATGACCTATATGGCCGTATTTTTGGGGTGATCCTTGATCCCTACTTTACTACCACCAACAGAAACAAAAGCTCCACGTGTACTCAATTAGAGAAGTATCAAAATCTAAAGGAAATGATCTACATGTGAAATATATCTAAATCGATAGATAGGATATTGGAGTAGTATTATTATTTGGGACAGCATGAGGTGATACACATGCGTTTACTAGCAACACAGTCCATACCTCAGTTGACTTCCTGCGTGTGTGTTACCTTGTGACTGAATAAGCCAGCAGCGAGCGTAGCCCTTGGTGGTAATGCAGTGCTAGTGTAATGCATTGTGCTTGGCTGCCTTTTCTGAAACATTTCGCTAATGGCATTAATGTTCTGAGTCCTCTGGTCCTTAGCAGTGCCAACTGAGAGAGGAGGGGAACCAGGGAGACGGAGAGAGGGGAGAAGTTGAGCAGCAGTTGAATCTAAGCAGATGGCACTTGTTTTACTTTCTGCCTGGCCATCTGGAGTTTACTTAAACTGATGACTTCACCATCAAACACTGGCCCACCAGCCAACTATGGCACTCACCACACACATATACACGCACTTACAGGATACAACAGCAGCCACAGAGTGAGTGTGTTATGGTGAAGTGCTTGAGAGGTGTACACATGTGTACATGTCTATTTGGCACGTATTGCCTTGCAAATACACACAAATGTGTTTATAAGTACAAGACCTGTAAAAATGTCATCCCTCTGTCTCTACAGTTCTCATTCAGAGTGACATAATACTGGCCTCAAGGATGCCATCATTAATCTAAATGTCCCTTGGCATTTTCTAACTCCTCTGTCAACTACATAAAAACTTTAATCACCGCAGTCACGGAGGACTGATCCCTGTCCCAGCTCCACAGTCTCCAGGAGAAAGTCAAGAGCAATCAGTTGACTTCATTCACTTGGAAAAGCCTGTTTGTGACACCTGCGCAGAGAGACGTAAGCACTTTTAATGTACAAACACAGTGCAAAACCACCCATAAAGCTGCAGATTTTCCCTAACAAGTTCATAAAACCTGAGTGATTTTAAGAATAACCACCTCAAGTAGGTGATGTATTTCTTTCCAAAACACAACGATCTGTGAGCTACAAGATATGCGTTTGAAGATCCACACCAGTGTAAGTACAGTTGATCCTTTAATTCAAAAGGTCGCGTTCATCCTTCCTTTATTATTCATTTTTAAGTACAGACCTGGATGTTTTGGGTCTTTTTAATTAAAGTAAATTGTGTTGTTGACTCTGACACATTTGCTAACAAGCAAACTTGCATTAAGTCCTGCCTTTGACTCTCTAAGCTGCCAGGATCACAGGGGTCATAGCATCATAGCATGCAACTCAAGGCTCTATTTGATTGCCTTATGTCTGTTAATGTTGGTTTACTCACTCGGAAAACATCTACACATATAATTTGCTCAGTATAAGCCAATGTGGAAGGAAACCAAACAAGTCCTTGAGACTGAGTTGGATGAAACCGCTGTCTACCAAGGGTCGCTGCTAAATGGCTTCCCATAATAAGGCAGAGAACAAAGAGGATAACAAAGGACGGGTAGATTCCTCTCGTAGTCTTTCTGGTGTTTTATAGACTAGCTTCGAGGCTAATGCTCAAACCCAAGCATAGAGGAATCTGTTTGTTGTGGTCATGATCTTTTCAGGTTAAACACATGCTTATTTCACATTGTTCCGTATGTTTTTTTCCATTGTGCTTCTGTTTTATCTTTTATCCATTTTGCAGATTTGATGTTGTTACTCTAGAAATTAAAAAATAACAGAGAGTTGCAGTCAAGGATGCCTCAATTCAGGTGCAAGGTATGCAAATGAGAGGAACTGTTTTTAGGAAGTTTGGACAACATCTCACAATATGACAGCTTTGTTTGATGTGTTACTCTGCAAGGCTGTTGTTAATTTGATATTCTTTTTGAAAGTCATTGTCATAGAAGCACTATGCATGGCACATCGCAGAGATAATCTGACAAACAAACTGTACTATGATATTTCGTTTGGCCACAACAAATGTAAAACCTTTAATGATATCAGAATAATGAAATCAAAGGTCCACTTACTAGCTAAAGTAAGAAAACCTTCTGGCTTAGATTATTCTATTATATATATTGTTCCAAATGGTCAAAAATAAACATACGTGTGCAAATTTAAGTACTTTTAAAGGAATCCTGTGGAGTTTTTTTGCTCACTAGTAACGCTATGGATGAATGTTTTTAAGAGTGGGTCTCCACATTCCTACTGCCAGTTTCACACTATTTGCACAGAGCAACAGTTGGTTGGCCGGAACACGCAAAGAAGCGTAGCAATGCACCTACATAGGCAGTGAAGAAGACGACTGCTAGCAAGTAAACATGGATGTAAACAATGCAAGATTTAAAATATTCAAAAAGGATACCCAAAAATCTGTAAGGCTGTTAATATGTTGACAATGGTGACAATCTTTTATTGTGAAAGTCATTGCCATCGTGCTTCTGCACTGCACATCCCAGAGATCGCACGACAACTGTGATATTCTGTTTGGTCATAGATGTCACGCCAAATGTGAAACCTTTAATACAGTACAGTAATACATAATAGTACTTAACAAAATAATCTAAAATAAGTACACTTAATTAAAATAGTTAGTGGAACCTTGAAATTTAATGTTTAATGTTAATGTTTAATGTTTTCATGTTATTACTTAAAAACCTCTGGCTGGATTCAGAAGTACAAGGAGTTCATCCTTTGCAGGAGCTTGTAGACTAGCTGTCCAAGGAGTGCGCAAGTTTCCCCTTGCTGGCCCGTTGTGATGACGGCGAACTGGACTGCAGCTTGCCAGAGCCATGTTCACACTTTTCCTGCCACATTAGTAGCTGAGAGCAGAGCGCCGGGGTCGACAGAGACAGGACAGGCGTGGGCTCCCGGTGTTGGATGCCCTCACCGCAGTGATGCTGGTTATTTGGCTCATCCGCAGGTTTAATGCTGGAGAGCAAATGTACAGTACAGGAAAAGCAGATGGCAGAGTTGATTATGGGCTGGCAGCTCCAGCTGCAGCTGCAGCACATAAGAAGAGGTGACTGTACTGGACTCTGAACTGGACAGGCTGTTGATTTCTGCCCAGGATGTGGGTACTATTAGAATAATTATGAGAATTTGTGGAATTTAATGTATATATTTGTGGTACAGTATGAGAGGATATAAATACTTTTACTGGAACTGTAGGTCAGTGTGGATTAGAAATGACATTTTCGGTAAACAGATACTGTACACTGTATATTTGGTTTGGTACTCTTGTCAAACAACGCACTGCCTATAGATTTCTTCTCTTTCAATAAATACCACTTAACCCCCCTCCCATGCATTTTTCTTCAGAAACTTATATGATCTCCCCCAGCGTGTTTCTGGAGGAAAGGGGTTGAGGTCGCCTCAGCAAAGAAAGTGAAAAAGCTTTCAAAAGCATTTCTCTTGGCCCACTCGCCCCTGAACAAAGCCTGCTGTCAACTGGTCAAGGTTTCACTTCCTAATTACCTTCTCCTGGGGCACAATGGCCAGGCCGTTGCCTAACCCGGGCCACTCTAGACCCCTAGCATTCTTTCCCAGACAACTGGCCCCTCCACCGTGGATCCACGGTCTCTAAGGAAGTGCTAGACACATGGTTAAATATGGCCGCCTCATTGTACATCTCATCTGAGAGATTTGTTTACTAGGAGAAGTCTGTAATGATTGCAAAACAGTGACAAGAATTAATGGGTCAAGTCATAAAATTGGCGTTTGCGTTCTTTTGAAACAAAATAGCACTTTGTCTGGTGATACAGTAAATCTGACCCCAATATGATTCTTTTTCATAATACTAAGAAATCGGATTTACATTAGATCACATTCTTGGTGCCATTTTCAAGCTCTTTTCCAGCGCAAAGCTCATTCCACAAAAAGACTTTTTAAGGCTGTCTTACCCCCGGGTTAGAGGTTGTCAAAAGTTCAGACAGGCTCCCAGCTAAGTCAGCTTTGCTTTCTCTTTCACACTTTCTCCTTGCTACTGTAAAGCCTTAAACCAAAAAGGGAAAGAAAGAGCCAGACAAAGATGAAACAGAAATCAGAGTGAAATGCAGCTATGGCTCAGGCTGGTTCCTTATTGAGTGGAGTGCTGAGTGATTTTCATTGACGCTCCTCTGCCACCCAGGTCACTCCCAAGAACACCCAGACGGGAATTCCACCCAGGCTTATCTCACCGGCTCATCGACTGCCACCACCACGGAGGAGGAGGTGGAGGAGTGGAGGGGGTTTGGACTGAGGGAAGGGTCAAAAGGGTAAGAGAGGGGTCTCCTCTGGGGCTAGATTAGGGGTTAGAGGAAACCTGTTGTTGGGGTAAGCAGTTCAATCTTGTTTACCAACAACTGCTCTGGAAGATAGCTGTCAGTACGCCAAAAACCTCTGCCCTGAGGAAGCTGCAGGGGCCAGGACGAGTCATTGAGAAGCAACCTGTTGCAGGACAGATAACCGATCAGATGCCCAGACTATCAGTCCAACTCCTGTGTTCTTTCCCACTTAAAGTCCCTCCATCTGGGAGAGGCTAGGGGGGTAGAAGCAGTGTGAGCTAATGCTTCATTAGGTCTTTACAGCTATAAGCCAATGTTTTTCCAGTTGAGGAGCCACTTACTCACTGCTAAGATCCACTAATCCCTCATGACTTCAGGAGTGAACAAGATGAAGTCTGAACCATTAAACTGCTTTGTAGATAGAAATTGCTGTACTGATTCAGGTGGTTTAAAATTATTACACCAATAAAACTTAAAAACTGAAATGAGATGTCTGAACTCAAAAAAATGTCTAACAAAAGTGTAAATGTATATTATACCAAATTATGCTTCTATTTATAATCCCCAGCTCTCCAATAATCGAAGATTCATCTATCTTTTTTTGCTATTTTTGGAGAGCGCTTGCTGTATGTCTGATTGTGATGATGGGGAGTTGATGAATCAAATATAAATCAACTACCTTAATAAATGTATTTAAAGCAGTATTAGGTCATTTTGGCCATTTTGGGGCAGCAGAACTAGTTGTAAACAGCACTGGCATACATGCTAGCAAGCAGTATCCTATTTACACATCCAGCAGACACTGGACGACATTAGCCTTCATTAGGAGTTGTGTTTTTGTCTGCCCAACAAATTAAGTTCAATAATCATCATCCTTGTGTCTCTGTGAAATTTAACTGCTAAATGCTGCTAAAAGCTAAAATCAGCTGCCTGCTGTGGCTGGAAACGTAATGCTAAAAGCGTAAAGTAGTGAGACTGTAAAACCAAAACAGTGAGCTGAAAGACGCTAAAACGCTGACGGGGAACTGTAAAGCTGGGTAATTATTTTCTGTGGGTTCACCATTATGAGCAACCCCTCTCACATTACACATAGCAATTTCATACATTGTTAATATAAATATATTGATTAGTGCAGCTTTAATATTCATCTAAGAGTATTCAAGCTTAATTCCCTACATGCAGATTGTTCTATCATTTATCAGAGTAAGTAGGAATGTCTCAGGTAACAGGTAGAAATGTGATGCTAAAGCTTTTGGCCAGTAGGTCCTGAAAATAAATAACAATCAACCCACTTAGAGCAAAGAAGTCCATCAAGCAATGGGCAAAATCAAACAATATAATGCTGTAAAATAACGCACTGTGCCTTATCAGGAAACCAGAGAACTTGAAACAAGTATTCAGCTGGTGCGCCAAATGCTTTCACAGGCAATTTAAAATGAACTGTGAAATGGAAAACCAATCTGTCATTTCAACTGCTGTGAAAACTAGCATCAGGAGAATTGTAACTTACAGTCCATCAGGCGGAATATACAGTAAATGAAATTTCAGACTTAACACTTCAGCAAGAACCAAACAAATACAAAACAGTCTCTTAGTAACATCAGCATAAATGCTTATTGTAGTGTAAGTGTAAAAATAAGGTTTTAAGACTGAGACCAAATGTAAAATGCTCACTTTTTAGAGAGTAGATAAAGCTTTCGGAGTCAGTCACCAGCATCTACCCTCAGCCAGTCACACATACACAGACATACTTTTCTGTCTTTCCTTCTTTCTCTCTCTGACTAATTTGGACTTATACATATTGTCACTCGTCAGTCCCCCATTATGAACCACCTATGTTTAGCCTCCTACAGTTTCGGTGGGCCTCATTTCTCCAGATTTCACTGTTTGGAGTGTTGAAAGACTTTGACCCAACCACATCTGAGCCTCAGTTTATTCAAGCCAAATGTTTTTCCCACTCACAGCTTTGATTGTGTTTTCAGATATTGTCACCTTTAGCTAAAAAGTGACTATAAACCCTCTTCTTTAGTCTGACCTTTATTTTTTTTGTAGCTTTTTTGAGTAGAGTTAGATGAGAATATTGATCCCCCTTTATATTTGTATAGTGAATATGAAGCCAGCAACTGGTATGTTAGCTTAGCATAGCCTATAGAGTGGAAACGGGGAAGCAACTAGCCTGGCTCTGTCCAAAGCTAACAAAATCCACCTTGGCTGAACACTTCTGGAGTCTTGTCCTTCACCGTGAGGTTGCCAGGCAACCAATGGAAACTCCAGGTTTAGTTAACTCTCATCCCACACATAAGCCCTCTTAAAAACCACAACATGTTTGTACAGATTAAACAAATGAGATAAAATGTCTTATTTAGTGACCCTTAGATGATTTTGTTACCTTTGGACAGAACCAGGCTAGCTGTTTTCAGTGAAACTAACCAGCAGCCAGCTGTAGCTTCATATTTACCGTACAGTCATGTGTGTGGTATTAAACTTCTCATCTAATACTGTGAGAAAGTGAATAAGCCTCTTTCCCAAAATGCCAAACTATTCCTTTAACACTATTGGGCTGCAAAGGTTGTATAGCAATGAACCACATACAGACTAAGCACCATCTATTGTAAAAGGTATCTAGGCACCATCCAACAAATATGAATCCACAGATTTGTTGTTGACTGATATGTAACGTCCAATTTGGACAAGGCCTCTTGTGAGTCTTTCACCCTGAACCTGAACCTGCAGATTCATCATCTCTGGCCTATAAACTTTTACGCACAGACAACTGAAAACGATCAGCTATGGCTTTTAAGGTCATGCATCCTCACCTTCATTCCTTTCTTGGTACCGGTACATGGGGTCAGGAAGGATGAGGGTCGACTGTGTGTATGTGTGTGTGTGTGTGTGTGTGTGTGTGTGTGTGTGTGTGTGTGTGTGTGTGTGCGCGTCTGTGCATTAATGGCACAGTGGGAAGTTGACGATGAGTGTTTCTGACTTGATAACTGATTTGCCCCTGTGTTCACCTTTAATCTTTGATGGAGCTGGCCAGTGGAAGGGTCACAGAGTGGTACTGCGGGATTTAACCCAAAACGACTCAATGGTTCATCTAAATCCTATAGAAACTTGTGTCACTCACTCACAAATGCCTACTGGGAGTTTCCTTTATTTTCGAGCTCCTTTTGATTGCAAGTTGACACAACTAAAAGAAAATAATACGACTTGACTTTTATAGTCCAAAAACTTGTGGCAGAGCCTCATGAAATTTAAATATACATAATTTGAATATTGTTAATATATATATATATATGTATATATATGTATGGCTGCTGCACAAAAGCACCACTGTTTATATTATAAGTAATGGCACGTGATTTGCTGTAACTGAAGGAGTGCATTCATCAAAGGGGTCATTTGGACTGTAACCTTTGCTGGGTTGCAGTAATGTGGGTATGACTAAGCACCTGTTGTTACTGTGGTTTTCTGCCATTCTCTTATTTTTCTGTACAATTCATAAAATACACACAGAATTAAAAACAACGACTGCAAATCATTTGTGCTTCCTCTCTGTCAGTTAAAGTCTTAAAATAATTGCAGTGGTGTAAAACTCCGGAGTCATTATCAGAAAGGGAAAGTTGGTCAACGTGTTGACAAGATGGATGTGGAGCAGAGATGCCAAAAACAGCCAAGCAACAACAGACTTGGCCGCCCCGTCTCTCCCTGATCAAAACCATACCATTACAAGGCAAGATGGCTTCCTTCTTCAAATCTAATTAATCTTCGTCGTGTCTGACTTTAAAAACACTTTCATTTGTATAATTTCCTATTGAGTGGGCCATTGTAGCCGTGGCCAAAAAAGAAATGTGTTATTCATCCTCATTGCCTCCCCTTTACTGTATGTTCCTCCCCGCTTCTTCCGATTGGACCTTCTTCAAAGATTACAAGGATATTTTGCTCTGCTTCATGTTACAATCGGCTGCCGGTGGGATGGCCATGCTATACTGCTGCTGACAGTGGTCGGGTCTGGTGCGTTCGCCGCACAAGATGTTGGAGCTCAGCAGCTTCTCCCAGTTAAATGGTGGGCCAGCGTTTCTGCAGGATTAATAATTTCGTGTGAGACTGATCCACTGGCCAGCTATATTCTCCAGGTGGTTGTAAGTTACAGACCTCGAAATGAAAAAAAAAAAATGCAATTCTGGGTTTCACAATGGAAGAGAGAATGTATTTGAACAGCTGCAATAGTTGCCTCTCAGCAGAATATTGATTGTTATTATGGGATAACAGGCGGGCTGTAGCTTACAGAAAGCACACGCTTTGAACGAAAAAGCCCCCGGAGGTTTGGATGAAGACTTGTGTTATGATTTGATGAGATCCCCGAGATTGTAAAATCATTTTACAGCTGATTGTTTCAGGAAAGAAAGATCACAAATGAATCGGCGTATACACAGATCTGCATGTTTAAACGACGAGTGCCATTAGGGTGCCGGTGGAGAAGTGCCACCTCTCCGATAGGCCCTAATGGCCGCGGCTGGGCTTTCATGTGAATAATGCTGTTTATATTAGGCCTCAGTTCCTACATTAGTGTCCTTCAAACGTCTACACCCTCGCAGCCATTTAGAAATACTTCACAGGCTTCCTATGTAGTGTCTATTATCAGGGGCCGTGCACCAGTGGAAATTGTCCATGTGCATGTGTGCGAGGGTGTGTTTTAAGTGCTGTAGTGCAGGAGTCACTGAAGGGCTTCATTAAAGAATGGAAAGTATGTAGCCATCTCTGCAGGCTGGCCGCAGCAGTCTTTGCTCTCACCTGCACCATATATGCCCAGTTATGGCCAGAGTCAGACCCTGTTGAGTAAAACAAACACTGCCCCCTACAGGTTTTGGACTGTCTCTGCAACACAGAGTTGAGTAAAAAGTAATGACCATGAATCCAGGATGAGGTGGAAAAATTTTGCTTGAATGACACAAAGTTACACATAAGCGTGGCTCATAAAAATAGACATTTCCTCACAAGACCACTTGTTTAATCATAAATCAAACATAACAGCAGACCTGAGGCTTTTCAGTGTTTCCTTTTAAACCCCACAAACAGATCTGAGTCCCTGCTTTGCACAGTCCCGCCCACAAATCTGTTTCCTTTTCATTCAGCGTTCCCAGCTTGCTCTAACTGTTTTCAGACAGAACAATCAGTCTTCACAGGGCCGAACACACAGGAGTCAGGCAGCCCTCCATCATGGCCGCCTTCCCAGAGTTTCTGATCACCAGATATGAGTGTGCGTGTCGTCAGTCTCAACTTTATAAATGTTTTACACGCGAGCCAAGGCGCTCAGCGATGCTGACGGATCCACACATGCAGATGTATTCATTCACAGTCATGTTCCTAATATCCGATTGCCTCTTCTTGTGTTTTTACATACGCCAACGCAGACCCTAATCTGTAAACGAAGCATGGGAGGAAGGGGAGCGCTGCGGTGAGAGAGTTATTTAAGAACAAAGCGTGAAGTACATGACCAGGCGAATGTTTTCAGGTCAGGCTTTGGATTGACAAACTCACATTAGAGGTAGAAGTCCAGCAGCAGCAGCAGCAGCAGCAGCAGCAGAGGCCAGAGAAACACCACACTGAGAAGACAGATGATGAAGCGAGAGCTGAGCAGCGGAACAACATGTGCAGGGCGTAAAAAAAGCCCATCACAGTCAATCAGGCGTCAGCCACTAGTCAGTGAGGAAAAGAGGGGAAACTTTACCCCGGCTCTGGCCCTCCTGAGTTGGCCTGCCGTGTGCAGCGTGGGGGGAATCCACTGGATGTCACATACATCTTGATTTTTATGAATGCTTTGATAGCTCCCCTGAAGACACTCCCATGACCAGGTGGAGGATATTTATACAAGCGTGTCAGACAAGCAAAAAACGAGGGGAAAGGATATTTGCTGATCCCCTTTGCTCACAGAGAAAAAAAGTTTGCGGTTATTCTAATTGCAACTGGAAATAATTATCTGGCTGTGGACTCTGGGAAACGGGTCACTTGAACGCACCCTGCACCGATCACCAGGTGTGAAGGGTGGATGGTTGTGATGGGCGCACAGCTGTCCAATGGGAGAGAAGCCTGCATTCCTACTGTGAAGTGAAGTGTGAAGTGTGTGTATTGGAGTGTGTGTGAGTTTTATTTTGTGTCATGGTAATATGAAGACTTTTTTGATGCATTGGAAGTAGATTAAAGAAACACTAATACTTTTGTTAAAAATCAGGACAACATGAGAAAACGCTGTTTCATATACTGTAATTAACTTTACAATACTCATAATGTGCTTATAATGCCTTCCAATGTCTAATGAATTATTTGATTAAAGGATAATTCCAGTTTATTACAACTTGGATACTACAATGAAGTCTGACAGGGCAAGAAATGAACGGTAGCACCAGTTCTTCGCAAGTTCAAACTTAGACTGGTTAGAAGGTAAGTGTTTACTAAAAGGAGATTTACATATCACTACATTACAGATGGGTTTCCCCAAACTAACTAGCTCTTACGTGGAGGTTAGCAGTTACTGAATATTTACACCCAGTATCTGCCAGGTGTAACTGTTGTAGCTAAGCGAACCAACTGACAAAACGTACATTAGCTTGCTAATATATGACCCCTGTAGGTTGAAAAGTAAAATATAGTCGACACGTCAGACCCAATCAAAATGCTCTTTAATAATGATGTAAACTGGGAAGATTCTAAATTACATTTCACAAAAATAACACACCATACCTCAAATTACAAAACGTTATGTTAGCGTAGAGGTAGGCAAAGAGGTTAGCATAATCGCATAATTACCGCTCTTTCTAAACTGCATTAATACATACAAGCATACATACTGTATTTCTCTTTCATATATAGTTAATACCTACATTTACGAAGTTTAATAACACTTGACCCATAAACTGTTATTTTTGGAAGTTCTGTTACAGCTTGTGATGCTACAGCAACTTCATTTTGATAGTTGATTTCTTTTGATTGGGCCAATTTACACGATACAAAAGTCTTCACTAGCTAAGACAGTTCTTTATTCAAAACTTTAATGGTATAACCTGGTTTGAAACTAGCTAGTAGTTACTACAATTTAGGAGGGACTTTTAGACATAAACTTTAATGGATTCACAAATAGCTGGTGCAGCCCAATCCAGACAAAGAGGTCACAAACAAGCCAATGGTTTAACCAGATTATCCAAACCACTTTATTTGGAGATAATACTGAAATATCCTTAGCAATCCCTAATTGCTTAGATAACCTATGTGCATGCACAGCTACACCAAGTGAAACAGTAGGTCCAGGTCCAGTTTAACCAGCAAGTTGTGTCTATAAACAGAATAATTTTAGAGTTTGCCTTCATTTTATTAGTTTAATTTAATCTATAAGATCGCCTGACTGATCATGTTTCTTCTCCTGTCAGACTTTGTGAAATTAGTGAGCACAATATTATTATTACCAATAGAAATCATGGCCAAAACTATTAAAATAACACCCAAGTTGTATTAAACAAGAATTATCCTTTAAAGTGAGACTTGAATTTCTGAAAGAAGAAATAACACATTCCTCCACTTGAAAATGAAAAGTTAAATCCATAAGCAGTAAAACACTCCTTTGCTCAGCAATACACTCAGTGGTTTTTCTGCTACAGCCTTACTTGGTGTGGTATGACCACTAGCTTATAGTGGCTAATGCTGGCTAATGTTTGTTAACTTAAGCTACAGATTGCTTTGCAACTGACATTACTCACTCAGTTTACTGGTTTCGTGACTCTTTTATCCTGTAATTGTCACTTAGGCTTGAGTGACAATGCGGGCTAATGCTAACACATAATGTAGCACAATCATCAAAATGTCCATTATATGGCAATATCTGGCTGAAGTTGCTAACATTAGCATATAATTAACCCCCATAAGCTACTGGTTATAGCCTATTGATGAATTCAGCTTTTCATTTTTAAGAGGAATGTGTTATTTCCTCTTAAAAAGTTACATAGTCTCACTTTAATGCACTACCCATGCAGCCGGGTGTGCATCCCAAGGTTTTTGTCTGCACTTCATACACACACATTACAGAGAACGCACAAGTGTGTGTGTGGTGAGACAAAAAACAGCTGCCAGTCCAAGAGTTTACAAGAGAAAATTTCAAATACACCTCAAATCAAATCAAAAAGCGCAAAACTATGCAAGCCAGTTCCCATTAGTGCAGTATGACCCAAGACTTTATTGCTTCCAACACAGCAAACGAATTCCACACATTGTAGTAGTCAGTGATAATTAGGATCTGTTGAACACCTTCAGTTTCCACTCAGCTCTTACATATTCAGTATTACTGCACAATAAATGCCTTTAGCTCTTTAATGGTCTCTGTGCAACATGAAGAAGGAGGGTGGAGGAAGTTATAATCTTTAAGAATGCTCTGTGATGTGACCACAGCTCAGTGAACTGAAACAACACACCAGATACATTATTCATAGAAATTAACACCGTCGCTAAGATGATGAGAATAAGCTGGAAGAATGTAAACTTCTTATCATATGTAAGTAAGGAACACATGTTAACGGACTGTTATTTATGCGTAATATATGGAGTATTGACAGTTTAAAGCTTTATCTGAGAGGTGAGAGAAGTAGAGGCTGAATAGGGATAAAAAGATCTCGTGAAATTTGAACTTGTTCTTTCTTCATCCTCTGTGAAATAACACGGGCACAAACTGCTCCATTAACAGGTTATTTTGTTTTGAAGAGCTCATCGGAGAGCAGTGAAATCGGCCTTTTAAATCTCAGCTGTGGATGCAGAATGTGCACGAACGTGCTTTTAAATGCACAATATGTTTGCGTATATACTTTTTTTTTCCATTTCCATTTTTTGTGCATGAAGTGTATGCTCATCTGCAGTGTTGCTGTATGTTAGCATTTCTCTGCTCCCTGGTTTTGCAACATGGTAATTGTGCAGAGCGAGTACCAATGTGCCAGGTCTCTGTTTAATGAATCCCACCTGTAACACATTTGCACATTCATTCCTCTCCAAGGAGAAATCCTGTTGCCAAAGCAAAGCCTGAGCCGAGTGGAAGTTTGCGGCTCTGCTGAGTTACAAATCTTAATAGTGTACCCAAGATGGCTGCCGATTTTATCAAACCATTTAGAAGCTGTTGACTTGTGAGGCTGGATATGTATGAAATCTATATTTGTGTACATTTACGGCGCTCAGCGTTACAGTCAGCAAACAGGCGGAGGAGGGAAGGGAAGGAGGAGAGGCCTATGGAATGTCGGAGAGAGTTGCCTCTGTCCTGAAACCCTCTGGCATGTGAAAAGGATTTCACAAACATGAGTACATTGAATGATTAATTCAACAGCTAATCTCTCCACAAACTGTATACATACCAATATCTTTAAAGATTATTAGACCATTCATCTAGGGCTTTTCCATGACCTCAGTATATCGCTGAATAACCTCACTGCAGACATTTTTTTTTAATCATTCTCAGGGATTTATGGATGGTTCACTTGCTTCACCTGAATCTGTCATTTGAAGTGGAGTAGTAGATACATAGAGTTAGGCATCTGTAAGAAGTGCCTAATTGTACTAATGTTAAGTTTTAATCGTATATAACAAGTCCAAGAATGATCAGTGAATTAGTTGGATTATCCTTGATCGTCCTGCAGCATACATGCCAATGCATGTAAAGTTTTCCTGGTTGCAGCAATGGCACAAATGCCTATTGGGTAATGTGAACAGCATGCAAATGATGTTGGTCATATGAATAACCAGGTGTGCTCTGAATTGAACATTTATAGCATATATTGGACTTGGAAAGAGACCAGCATTGTACAGCTGGAGGGATACAGTTTATTAAGTCAGTTACGTTAGCTATGAGTTATACTGTACACTAACGATTTCTGATTCTGAGATTGGAGATAAGTGAAGGAAAAGACAACATAAAACAGCTCACATCCTATCAGAGCCACTGCCAGTGTTTTTATAATGTTTCTATGTTTAAGCAGGCCTGATTGTATATGCTGAATTTACTCCCCAAGCCGTGGCAATGTTGGCTAGTTGGTCGGCCCAGATGGAAATTTCTAAAAAACTATTAGATGGATTATCATGAAATGTGGTACAGATCTCAATGGTGTCCAGAGGATGAATCCAAATGACTTTGGTGATCCCCTGACTTTTCCTCTAGCGCCACCATGAGGTTCACATTTGTGGTTTGCGAGTGAAATGTCTCAACAACAATTGGATGCACTGCCATGAAATGACACACATTAGTACACAATGGCACACAGGATGAACCGCCTCAGGATGAACTGTAATCACTTTGGTGATCCCCTGACTTTTCATCATCAGGTCAAATTTGTTTGACCTTTGTTTTATGACAAATAGTTTGAACACTGGCCACAATTCCATCAGCCTCAGCTGTACTTTGTGTGTGAGTGCTAATCAAAGGCTAGCATGCTAACACGCTAAACTAAGATGGTTAACATGGTGAACATTATTCTTTCTTAACATCAGCATCTTAACATTGTAATAGTAAGAATGTTAGCATTCAGCTCAAAGCACTGCTGTGTCTAGGTACAGTCTCACAGAGCTGCTAGCATGGCTGTTGCTCAAATGCTCAAAAGCCATTGACTCACAGTTTTTCAAGCTAGATATTATACTGATCTAGCTGCTAGCCTCATACTCAAATAATATCAATGGTCAAATGTAGCTAAGTTCATTACTCAAGTGCTGTAATGAGCAGTGCTGTATTTTGAGGTACTTGTACCTCCATATTATGCAGTTAAATACTTCTACTACACCACATTTCAGAAGCAAATATTGTACTTTTGATGCATTGTTAGGTTAAACTACCAACATGTATATGAAGTGTTTATAATCAGATCCACCTTCGACCAACTACAACATTAAAATACGGCCTATATGCATTAGTAATAACCATCAAATAATATAATTTATATTATAAGAAAACACTGACAGGGGCTATTTTACTGCATATACATTCTAGTATTGATACTTTTACTTATGTAAAAGATCTGAGTACTTCTTTCACCACTAAGTAATATACAGTATATTATAATGATATCATTAAAAAAAACCCTGATGAATCATCTATCTCTGCACCCTGATCTCATCATTCAGTAGCCTTTGATGCTCATTTTTGTAACACTTCTGTCCCTTTGGTTGTCAGTTAAAGCTGAATGACTCATGACTGTCGCAGCAGTGTCCCGTTGTTGTGTTGCTCATTTCAGTAATGTTGCTCCCAGTTGGTGGTCCCAGTGATGAGCAGCGGGGGGTGGGTGGACCACATTGAATGGGATGCCAGAGATCTTTAGCTGCGCTCCTTCAGGGCCTTTTGCATTAAGTCACCCTGAGCTCATAATTGTGTGACTAAAGCAATTGTTCTCTTAATTGAAACCATTCAGGGCCTCTACTGGTTTTTCCCACTTCCCTCAGGTGGGACTCAGGTGATCATCCCAAAACTTTCAGACGGGACTCAGGTGATCATTCACATCTGCTGAGAAAAAAGGATGTTTTCATATTGTTAATGATGATTGTATTCTTGGTTTTAGAACATAATATCTACAGAGATAATTCAAAACTAAACTTAAAAAAAACTTAGAGGTTCAAGCCTGTAATATATAATTTAGCTAATATCTTCATGTAAAGTTCTCCAGTTCTCTTGTCCTGCTGTTCTGGCATAGTAAATGCCAAGGAATTACTGTCTATGGGCCCTTATCTTGCACACCACAGTTATAATAGCTCATAATATGCATTGCTGGCTCATAAACCCAAACATATGATTATGAAACTGCACACAGGTAAATGACCCGATGACACAGCAGAGGTAAAAATCCCTATGCAGGATTTACTGCAGCTCAGAGTATAGCCAGGACTTTTATTGTGGTCAACTGTAGAGAGAATGAATAAGCTTGAGGGTGTTCGTTTTGTCTGTGTGTGTGTCTGGCACTGTAATATGTGAAAATGGCTTTCTCCCCCTTTCAAGATCATGCCTCACGGGTGACAAATTCTCAGCCTCCTTCTCTTATTTTTCCTTAACCCGATGTCACGAATATCTGGCATAATGGATTAGAAAGTGGCCATTCAACCTTTGGTCCTCAACACATGTGAAGCACTTGTGTCTGCAGAGCACCATTTCAGCTTTAATTCCTCATTCTGAATAATTCACAAGCCCGAAGAGTGTTGAGGAGGGTGGAGGAGCCGAAGCGGAGCATATGTGTAAGAACAGTTGACACACAAAGAGAAGTCGTCCCAAAACCTGCAAATGGAAAAAAAAAAAATCTGCTGGGGCCACGGTTTGTTTTCACCTGAAGCAGTCATTTATCTTGGCCAGAGCCCAACACTAAACCACGGTGTATGTTTCTATGGTCTCAGTGGGTTTGTGTATGCACCACAGCCACTTAAAGTGGTGGGGGGAACTGCAGATTTCAGTCCTAATCTAGGAATTGTGAAACCGCACCATTTCCTTGCACTTGAGAAGTGCTTGGCCTCTCATTCGGCTGCTGAGGACCTGTATACATCAGCTCAGGTGAAGCATGCACATGAGTTTGGGATGTGTGTTTGTTTTACTTCACTGTGGTGAACATATGAAGAGAAAGAGGATGAGAAGATGGTTGCTGCGGCTGTAGCTTTAGCACATTTTCATCTACTGTATCAACAGCAGCAAGTGGTGGCTCTGTGTATGTAGAATGTGTATGTAGAAATCATCTAGTTTGGGTTTACGCTTTTAAGTTTGAGAAACGGAACTAATTGTGTGAGTTATGTTTCTGTCTGTGTTCCACAGAGAGTAATTGCAACCATCCATCCTCCTCTCAATTTCCAAACCTCACACAATAGACTCTACAATGGCAAACGTCTGATGTGTGAAGTCAGATTAGCTCAAATTTCCTCACAAGATGTTACACAACGTCAGAGGATAAAGTCCTAAAAATGGGGATTTACCACCTCCTTCCAGTCAACAGCCCCCTCGGGAGCTCTCCTGAATGAATCCCAGACTGCTACGTAGCTCAGCTATCTTGCTGACCTGCCGTGCCACTGGCTACTTCACCTACTCACTATACAGCCACATCCTGGCAATAAATCACTGGGTATTGTGAACTTCCCTGGAATGCTTGTTGAGTTGCCAAATGATTGTTTGTAAGTCCAAGCAAGGTCCAAACCTTATCAGTGTTCAACACATCTCTGTGTTATCAGAGATGAAGCAGAGATAAAAGTGATCTCTTTAGCCTCAGAATAGATTCCTATAGGCAATACTTCCAGTAATAGAACACCGAAAAGATGCGTGGGAGGTCTGCTGAGGATATTATGCGGCCTGTATGCTGTAACCTGCATTTCAGCTTCAGGTGTGGAAATGTATTCCATCACTAGAAGACATTTTTGCATTTAAATCAACACCAGGAAACACAGGGTTTTTGGTGTCCACAAGTGGCATCAGCAGTTGAAGTAAATATAAACTTCTCGGAGCTAAATTTCTTTACCAGGGATTTGAGATGGAAATGGTGAAAAAATATTATTGCAGCCAGTTCAACCGAGGAGCACTTGCTTGCTACAATTAACCTCACACCTGACTTTACAGCAGCAGACCAAACCTACAGCATCTTAGAGACTATGAGACATTTAGAGACTGAGTCTTAGTCCCACTTTGTGATGTAGTCTGAATCATCGAGTATATTTTGACATGCAAATCTGTCCTCAAGCAAGCTTTCAGTTGACCCCTTTCGGAGACTTGGGTGGGCTCCTGAAATACCTCCCTTAATTTGACATGACCTGATTTGGAGGATTTCAGTGTTATTGCTCCTCTCAGACGTGTGGACTCACATGCGAGGCGTGAGGTTGAGGGAGGTCTTCCCGGAGCTGTTATGAGAGCTGATGTGAGACAACACATCATAATTGCCTGGAGCAAAAAAGAGGTAGAGGTAGAAGGGAGGGGAGGAAAGAGAGAGCATTAGATGGAGAAGGAGGTGGATAACATGAGTGACAGAAAGGAATGAAAGGGGAAAATAAAAACAAGCAGCCAGCATCCACCACATGTCTTCTTCTCTCTCTGTCTTTCTCTGGCCCTCCCAAGCCATTTAACTATTGATATGTTGGAAGTCCCTGAGTTTTGACAGCTGTTCTTGGAGTGCTGTGACGGCAGTCTGCAGGGAAGGGTGTGTATGTCTGGCGTATGTGTGTTTTCTGATGGTTTGTAGTGGATGTGGACACTTGTGCATATCAAGACACTGCACACCAGCACACCAGTGCAGGGTCTTGGTATGCAAATATTGGTGCGTGTGTGTGTGTGTGTGTGTGACTCCAGAGGTTAAGCCTTTAGGGTGAATATACATGTGTGTGTGACGAACGATAAAAAATAATAAATTTGATTTATGCAGCACCTTGTGGACCTATAATGCAGCTCCATGTGCTTTATTAGCAGCAATTTCAACAGGAGGGAAACAAAAAATGATAAAGAGGCAAGCCATGCTAATGGTTCTGTGAGGCTGTATCAGGAGCTGAGTAGGGATTTCTGGCACAACTTCAACCTTCCAAGGTCGGAAGAGGTATAAACTCCAGCAGCACTTGTGGTAAAACGAACAATTGTAATGTGAGACCTTGAAGGCCACGCACGAGGTGGGACACATTGGTCTCACAATTAATTTGTTCATTATACTCAGAGTATTGCTCTTCAGGCTGTATTAGGAACAGCAGTGCTTTGAGACAATGACAATGCTAACATGCTAATGTTTAGTAGGTATAATATTTACCACATTAACCATCTTAGTTTAGCATGTTAGCATGCTAACATTTGCTAATTAGTACCAAACTCAAAGTACAGCTGAGGCTGATGGGAATGTCAGTTTTGCAAGTATTTGGTCATAAGCTAAAGTACTGGACAAATGATAATGTGACCTGATGATGATGCTAGATGAGAAGTTAAGGGAAGTTATTACAGTTCACCTGAATGTCATGCCAATCAATCAAATAGTTCAGTTGAGATGTCTCAGAAACGCAAATGTATACCTCATGGTGGCACTAGAGGAAAAGTCAGAGAATCACCAAAGTCAGTAGGACTCATCCTCTGGGAGCCGTGAATATCTGTACAAAATTTCATGGCAATGGATTTGATAGTTGTTGAGATATTTCAGTGTGGTGGACAGACCGACCAACAGACCAACCAACATTGCTATCCCTAGAGCCGCACTCTGCGGCTAAAAGTGCAAGTCTTTTACATCTCTGCAGCAGCCTACTGAACATGGTCTATAAATGTAGCCCACTTTGTGTGTATTTGAGTGTCTGGATTCATGTTTACGTGTACATTCATGTTTCTGTCTGCACATACACATGTTTTTCACACAACTTAAAAAAAAAAAAACACTGTGCAAGGATCCTATTTACTTAATGATGTTGCAGCTGGTATACATTTTGTCCTGTAGCCGGTGAGGGAGGCGAGCTTGGGAATGAAGCAGGAATGTGTAGTGGGTGCTAGGCAGCTGGTGGCTGAGCCCCGCTGGGTCGCAGGGAGCAAGGCCAGGCCAGCCACATGAGCCTCAGCTGATTCACACTACCAATGCCATGCACACACACACACACACACAGCCCAACCTGCTCGCCCGCACGCATCTATTGTACGATCATAGGCTCAAAAACAGGATGTGTGTGTGTAAGAGATGCTGCATGATAACAATTAGAAAGCACAGAGCCAAATGGAATGATTATAATAGCTTGATGCTAATTAAAATAGACATGTTGTTAATCATCTTTAAGCCTGATAGCTTAGTCGCCCACCCAGCCGCAAAATTAGCAATAATCACGAGGGTCAACAGAGTTCTCCCTGTTTTCCCAAAAGCAACTGCTGAACACAGGCTAATGTAGCTGGCTCTCAACTCAAAACTAATAAGGCAATTGCATTATCACAGTCTGAGCCGAGTTCTTTCTAGCGAAGCGAGAAGTTATTATTTCTTACTGTAACTGACTCAACACCAATTAGCATCAAAATGAGCAGCTGTATTACAGTAATGACATGGCAAGCACTCAGGTATCGGACGTATCAGTCTAGGCATAGCGGTGTCACACCATAAAATGCTTACACGTCCAAGGGCCACAGAGCATTTACAACAGGTACCTGTCCCTCTTATTTGCTCTTCAAACAAGGAGCCTTATCAGCTGATGAGGGGAATGCAGGAATATTTCAGGAAGAATGCCCCGCACCTCCACTTCCTCCTCATTGCTTCTTGTTAAATACACGGGTTACATAACTACTGGGCTGGACTCAGGTAAGTGTAACCCGTTTTCTTCATATTATAACCTTAAGTGACATCCTCGGGACCAGGCTGACCTGCAGTGGCCCTTGGAGATGAAAGGCAGGGTGAAGTCCGTGTTTTTCTATTTTTGGGGGGGGTCCTTCCCAGTTGTTTCTGGGACAGACAGCACATGTGGTGAGTTGCTCTCACGTGCTCCAATCAGGAAACATTTTTCTCCAGCCCCCCCCCCCCAAGCTTGTCTAAGAAGCTCATAAAAGCGCAGGACTTCCTGTGGTCATTTAATGACACGGCACGCATTGTCATCAACTGAGTCACATAAACACTACCTGACATGTCCGCTAAAGAACTTATGTCTCTTTTAGCATTAGCATTCAATTCCTTATGACTGAAATGTTTTTATGCACCTGAAAACTTTTTGAAAAATGTACTTGAAGCAACATATTTCCAATTTTATAAAGGAAATTTGCTAAATGAGGTATAAGTAGTCAGCAGTGTGGATGACCTGGTGTATGTCCTCATTCTCAGCGTATGGATTCTCCTCTGTCATCTGTTGTGTGACGCCCTCAACTGGCTGCAAGAGGAACCTCCTGCTCTGCAAACCGCAGCTCCTTGCAGCTTTTACTGGCATCCATGCAGAAAAAAGAAACACAACAAATAAATCAATTATTTGGGGGTTCATGTATAAATTGAACAAAGAGCCAAATAAACAACAATTTTTGCACGAGCGCAACGGGTACTGCAAGAAACATTTTAACAAGAGCATGAAATTAGACCAGAACATGTGAGTCACAAATTACAAATTACCGAGGATTTAACCAGCTGAAAGATATTTCCCTATAAAAGCATAAAGGTCAACATGTTGACATTGTTTTCTGATAGTCTGCTTCTCATTGAGGAATGTTTACAGTAATTGCCTGTTCATAATTGATGGAAATGTTATGTTATGTTACTTAAAGTAATAAAATAGTCTATTAAAATGCCATACATGGGTAATATGAGCTGGTATATTAAGAGTGGACATGTACATGAGTGTAATTAAAAATGAGGAAACATTAAAGTACAGCATTAGAGCGACTTAGTGACACCTCGGCTGTGTTCACACCAGTGTGTATTGGATTATTAACAGTTGCTATGATACCCACATCCTCTATCCACTTCTTTGTCAGAGCCTCCTGTGATTTAGGGCACTATATAAGCCCTACTGGGCCAGCCCTCTGTCCTTTTCTGCTTGCTGTTATTGTTGCGGCGCACAGGCCATGGTGTTTGGCTGCTCCAGCTGAGAAGAGGGCACCTACTGGGCTTTTCCCATGATGATGAGAGCCGCTCTGCTTGGCCCAGTCAGCAGGCAGTGAATAAGGGCCCCTGAGCTGCTCCCACCTCCACTCTCTCCCCTTCCCTGAG
>LKNJ01000468.1:0-98290 GCA_002120245.1 Maccullochella peelii | reverse complement strand
CCCCCCTCTCCCTCCTTTAAGTTCCCTCAAGTCATGATCTGGCCCGTAAATTAGTACTGGGAGAAAAATAGGTTCTGTAAGATGAAACTGGGTTTCTGTGTGTATCAGCACACGACTCAGGGGAGACAAGAGAGAAGAAGCAGGCAGTAAATCCATTGGAGTCCACTGATAGCGCCTGTTTGCACAGCCACTGCCGCTTCCTTTGATCAAATGGCTGGGGGAGCGGGGGGTCGTGTGGCGCTGCCGAAGGTCAGCTATATATTACACTCCTAAAAGTGATTACTGAAATTCTTAAGTGAAACCATTCTGCTGCCAGGGTGTGCTCTAATCCCCTGCAGCGTTGTCTGGGCCGGGGCCGGGGCTGGGGCCTCTCTGTGGATCTGCGCGCCCAGCACTCCTTTTCCCCTTCCCCACTTGTGTTTTCTATCATCAGAGCAGGCCTAAAAAAGAGCCCCTACATGGAAACATGGCCTATCCAGTTGCAATATCAACTGCTGGGGCTCAGAGGAAAGAGAGAGAGAGAGAGAGAGAGAGAGAGAGAGAGAGAGAGGAAAGGTAGTGTCAGGAAACAGAAATATGCACACACTTCAAAGGCTGGGCCAGCAAATTAAGGGTTAGGCATTGGACACGACAGTAAGTGGCCTTTACATCAGAAACAGGGTAAACAATGTCTGGATTGTATTTCGCTTCTTTCCTCTGTGTTGTTGCATAGAGACCCCCCGGCTCTCCATTTGCACGCTGGCTGTGCTGTAGGTAGAGCACTAAAACAGCTCAATGAAGTTTTTTTTTTCGACATTGAGCAAATCGTTTTCATCAATTGAGTCCACAATCAACTGCTTCGTATCTGTGCCACCGGTGTGTGTGCAAATGAATGGAAAATCTGACACGGTTTTGTAGAAGGAATGGTTATAAGGGTGTGTAATGTAATAAAGCCTCCGTTAAAATTCCACAATTTATGACTGGTAGCTAATCCTTGCCACAATGTTACGCTGTATCAAATCAATTACAAGCACTTATAAAAACAGAAGTGCTGCTTTTAAGCGTGATACAAACAAGCTTCAGGAGAGAAAACTGTGTGTGTGTGTGTGTGTGTGTGTGTGTGTGTGTGTGTGTGAATGCATGGTTTCTACTGTAGCAGCATCACAGTTGAGATTGAGCCAGCCAACATGATCTAAACAAGAATTATGTGAAGTCATGCTCTATGAAACTTTATACACATTTGCTGATCATTACCTAAGATTGCTTTGTGTTAACTTTGGCAGACCGGTTCTTGGCTCTCGGACCGAAAGAGGGATGATGTATTTCCTCTTATTTATTATTTGCACTGGGCTACTGAGAGGGAAAGGGAGGGAAAAAAGAGAGAGAGTGTGAGTGGTATGCCTGCGACTGGTGCACCGATGCCAGGAATAACAGAATGAAACTTGCTCCTCGGCCTCATTAGTGTGTAGAAAGCAGTTCCCAGGAGACACAACAGAGTGTAAATACATTTAAAACTCTTTACACTGCAGGATGCTACACACTAACTTCTCCCTATTTCTGCTTTTTTCTCCCTCCTCCCTTTAAAATGAGAATGTAAACGGCATCGAGTGCTGCAAGTGTGTAGGCTTCAAAAGAGTTGCAACCCCATGTTGTACGTCTCATAAATTCTAGTGAGGGAATTCAAAGAGAAATTTATCGAGCATGGCATTCACACATGTTGACAGTAAAGAGGGCCAACTGCACACTGGGTCTTGGGAATTTGTTGGAGCACATGCCCCCCCCCCACTCCCCGTTTTTTTTTTTTTTTTTGCTTTGAAACACCCTCTTTGACCCTTTGTGTGCTTATGCAATGTCGGTGCCCTTTCCATTATGAAAAAAAGATAGGAAAATTTATATGAGACACAAAAGCCCATAGCAGTGTGCTATAAATTAGAAATGTCAGATATACCGTTTTAAACATGGAGAGATTTATCTGTCTATGTTACACGGCCAGGGCATGAGATACAGTGGTTCACTTCTTAAACCATTACCCCCTGAAGCAGGTGCACTGTTATCCCAAATAAGGCAATGTGCTATAACATCATCATTTCCCAACATTTGTTTATAATACGAACAAGCAGGGCCATGTTTCCACCCTGCGCTGCCTTTCCTTCAGTTGTTTGTACAGTAAGGGAGGTGTTTATGGTCTTCGGATGTTGCCAGTTTCACCAGAGAGAGGACCGCGGAGCACCTATGGGACTCGGTACACAGGACCACACTTTTGGCTCCATCGCCTATTGACACAGCTGCTATCATGCTGGAATGATCCGATTCCAGGGGCGGTGAACATATCTGCGCACACTTACCTATGCGCACACAAAAAAAGCACATGGAGGCACATAACGTGTTTGTCTTTTCCTTTTAAATGTCATTAAGTGCTGTTCAGACACAGCTTGATATTGACTTTGGTGGAATGAGGGCGCTCTTGCCCTTTGTTGTTGCCTGACTTACTGTGGTTCATTCAGAGGCTGCCTCACAGGATGCTACAAAGTGTTTGCTTCCTCGCCATCAGCTGCTGCTGTGATCAAAACAGGTCTTCTGGCTCCATTTAAATCTCTGCCCGCCTCATCCAAGATGTACAACCCCGAGCCAATGAATAGGAGAATGGGGTTTTTTAAAATCATGTTTTCCTTTTATTTGGACAACTCTACTTTTCTAGTTTTTTTTATGAAGTGCGGAGTCGTCTGGTTACTGTACAGCTCCACGGCAGAGCTGCGCAGGTCCTGAGTGACGGAGAAAAGCTGAGAGTGAGAAAGTAAATAAAAATCTGTATGATAATAAATTGCATCACTGGTAATTCTATCCAGTGCCGGTCCGCGGTGTGCTGCAGTGCGCAGAACCCCCTTTATATGCTGGGGCCCGGGGAGATCTGCTGATAACATGGGGATTGATGTAGGCCATTAAAGGAGCGTGTGTGCTGGGCTGGAGGGGTGCGTTACATTTGGCCTCCACAACAGCACTGTATATCAGCATGTTGTCACCTGGGCTGATGTCACAGCAGGTCCTTTGGCTAAGAAAACACACTCTGGGTCTTTGGGTGAGCGTCCAGCGCAGACTCACTCACTACCCACTAATGTGCTACTCGTGCCGAGGGGGTGCGTTGTTTTGGGTTCACGGCCTCTCCAAATGTAATCCATAACCAATTGTGCGTGTGTAACTATAGAGACCTTTCAGCAAAACAAAACGATGTGGTTCAGCATGTGGACGGAAAAAAGTGAAACAAAGAGTGCTTCAGGACCCAACATTCCTGTAATAGTCCCGTTTTTATTGAGTTGATGGGGAGGTTATGAAGCTGCACGACAACATCAAAAAACGAAAACAAAAAAACATTCAAAATTTATTTAGATAGTCAGGACACTGTGGAGAGCTCTAGCTTTTTCTACCTCATCATGGTATGAGTAAGTTTTTGTACTCAGCCCAGGTCAGCGACTCTCTCACTGGAACACATGAATGCACTTGTTGATTTCATACACTTCGCACCAAGGACCGTGAAACAATCTGACAACCAGTTCCAGTGAAGGCAACGTGTGCCCCGGGTCACTCCTGTTTATCTTTTCATGACCTCTTGCTTGACCCCGACCCCCACCCCCTCCTCTGTCGGGAACATTGTGTTATTCTGGGATGTAAAAGCTGCACCAGGCTTGTCATTACAGGATCATGGTTTTTGGATTTAAGTCCATTTAATCAAAGGACAGTGTTCATCACAGCACCAGCTGGATGTGATTCATGTTACTGTGGTAAATAACTGGGGGGTTTTCCTGTCAGCTATTTCACTTTATTCTCTCATTTGTCACATTTTTGTTCTTATTCCATCTTTGAAGGACTGCTGCATGCTGTGCTGATACCTGGGATAACACACTACACATACAGTTGGCTCCTCATTTAGATGTGAAGTGCTATGGAAAAGGAACATTTGATTACATGCCCTGGGAAGACATATTATTTTGATCATTTTATACTGAACTGCATAACAGTGTAGCTGGGAGGAAATATCAAAGAGAACACAAACTACAAGTCAGTCTTGCACTTTTGCTAGTGGAGATAAATTATTATACTGACTGTTTCACACCCCATATGAAGCCTTTTTAGAACCACTGTGGTACAAATACTGCACAGACAGGCTTTATTCATAGTAATAATTAACTTTCACCTTGAAATGAGATTCATATGTGTAAAATTAATTTCTTGTGTCATGTGAGCAAATGGAGACCACATGGCCTCTAATATAGTTATCATACTGCACACTTAAACAAGTTAGTGGCATTGATACATTGTTTTACTTCATGCAATTGCATCATAATGGTACAAAATACAATCATGCAATTAGCAACTATGTATCCACCCAATACCACCTTAAAAATTCTATAAACTGGCCGTTAAAGAACTGATACAAATGCTTTCATAAAGAGACCGAAGTCAGGACAGGAAAAGCTTCAATTCAAATATATTATTATTGTTATACGTTGTTTAGAAAATGATTGTTGTCCACTCAAGTCCAATAAATCAAAAACTTTATTTAAACAGCGTACCTCATAGACAGCGGACAACTAACTGTGCAAAGTGCATTTACAAATATGTGATAACTGTAGAAACAGAACTAGTAAAAACACGCAAATAGCCACGTGTGTCAGTATGTCACTGACAATTCAAAATAATGAACAAAAAAATCTTTAAAATTCAAGTAAATCAATGAATTCAAAATATTGTATGTCATGCTAGTATAGGCAAGTGGTCTAAGGAAATGTTTAAAATCTAAATTATGTGGCATGCTGAGCTAAAAAGGCTCTTATTCTGTGGAGAAGCTCTTTCTTGACGCTGTCTGGCACCAAAGCTGCAAGAGAGAGAGATATCCATGACTAGGACTTACTCTTTCTCACAGAGAAAACTTCTGTGTCTTTGCTCACACCCACACCCATTACTGGACACATAACATCTCGTGATGCACCACCTCCTACTGAGGCTACTGTTGGTGCAGTAACAGGCATCTCCACCATGGATGCGAAATGGTAACTTTAGAGCAAAATCACCAAAGCTGAAATGCTCTGTTTTTTACTCAACTGTACACTAAACAAAACACAATGCAAATATATTACTAACATGTATTTAACAATGTTGTCTTTTAGGGTGGATTTTTAGAAATCAGTGTGGGTAGCAGGAAAAATGAGACCAGCACTGCCATAAAAGCTGCACAATGTCAAATTAGAGACAGTTTTATACTGCATGTTTTACACTATCAGTTCTTCCAAATAGAAATGTTAGGATACCTCTTCCTTTAGGAGTGATCTCTACCACCAAGTCCTCCACGGTGACATGCTCCAAGCCTTTTTCTTTGATTACTTCTACGAAGACAAAAAAAAAAAAAAAAAAAGTGGTGACATTTTTAACAATGTTTAAATAGCACTATGACTACAAAAGATTGCTCCAAGCAGCTTGCGCAGCATAATAAGCGTGGAACAGTAGGAAAAGCACAGGGGTAAATAATAAATTGAATGACACTGTCATGGCTTACTGGGAGATGGATCAGATCAGAGACATCGTTAATGTTATTAGTAACATCTGTGCTTTTCCTGCCATGACAACTCAAAATGTGTGCTGTGAAAAACATGTTGTTTTACTTTTAAAACACGTACTCTGCTTTTTGAAATGTAGCTGTAGCCTTTTTTCTTTTTAGTGCTGTAATAATTTGTACCTTTGCAGTGAGCTTTCATCTGGTCCTTCCATCCACACTCAGTGAGCTTAGCCCTTAGTAACTCCTTCAGTCTGGCAATAAGATGCAAACACATGTAAAAGTATAGCAGGCACGGTTCTGTCTTATGCTAATTCAGTTATTAATAACAGCTGGCAGCGTCTTCATCTTGATTACAACACTGGTTATTTTGGCCCTGATCAGTGCACTTCTCTCTCATGTTGACGACATTACTATGCACTTATTATGCAGGGTGGTGCTCCTATCAAGCCGTACATGTGCACTAGATATAGTGAAGTGTGACAGGGCAGAATTTAAGATAGCTTCCTTGTAGTTTGGAGCATATATTCTATATCCATACTATATGCCAAATTAGTTCCTCACACATTTTCCCTTAACAAAAATAACAGTAAGGAATTAAGTAGGCTAACTGTTAGTAACCCTTAATAATACTACATAGATACGTTATTGCACAGCTTTAGCCGACATTTGATTAAGAAAAGAGTAAAACAGAGTATGCCTATCTTAAGAATAAGTTACAGAAAACGTATTTTACTTTAAAAACGATGTATTTACTTTCACGAGCAAATAGTCACAATGTTGACATAGGCTGAGGTAAGATGTAAGTGGGTACGCCATAATGACCTTAACAGCTATCTAACGTTGTTAAATAACGTAAACTACTTGTTAAACCAAGCTGTTTGTAGTATTTTATCTCACCTCTCTCGTTCCCCCATCTCTGTCAGCTTCTGGTTTATCGTTGCCCTCATTCTGGACTCTTTACTCATAGTCTTTTACCTACAAGTAGAAAAACATAACACGGCACGTTAACGCATCCAACGTAAAGTCAAGCTGGCGCCGCAACGGCGTACTGTAGCACATCGCTCACGCGAGAATACGGTTAGCTAACGTTACGTTCAACTTGCTAAACCTCTCTAAACGATAATAGTGTTTACCGTGCAGCCAAGCAGTTGCGTTATATAAGTCAGTCATTAATTAGGCTTCACTGGCTACGTTGGAAGATTCTGATATCAATATTTACTTACACACTAGCGAAGGATGAATATTAGAGGTCACGCTTTTCAGTTTTACCACAGCGCTCTCTGTGGCGTACATGAAAAAGTTACGATGACATAACGTTAACTGGCGCTGAAAACACAGCAGGCATACTTGGCACAAACATCACAAACCCCGATAGTCGCTATGAGCTCGACTATACGTTTAGTTTACGCGTTAAAGCAATCTGGCTCCACAGTTGTACTTGATATGTCGCTAAAGAAAACAGGGTGTGCTTTTGAGTTTTTACCATCAGATATTACATTCCGAGAAGAAACACTCATTGGTACCATGGTTCCTACGCCTCCATTAAATGCAACGCTCTGTTACACCACGCAGCGGCAGTGTTGGTTAATACATTTAGTCCAAGTCAATTCTGGAGCAGCCTTAAACCTGCCTTTAGGGGATCATGTAGGTTTTTCTAAATCCCAATTTCACATTAACACCTTGGCTATAAGTTCTTGTTGGTATTTTCTGCATTTTAGAATTACTTGTTATTTAAGAAATGGAATAGCTGTTTGTCACCAGCCCAGTGTGTTTATTTCATTTTAAGGACATTTTAATTTTTGCACAAGAACTCACTAAAATGATGCATTTGCTAACTAAATGTGTGATTTCTTCAGTTTAGAAAATGTTAGAATTGAACATATAAACATTTTCAGTTCAGATGGGCAATCAGTTAGTGTATGCATTTTACAGTGAGGCAACAGTGTTTAAAATAGTTTTTTCCATGACTACTCATAGTGCACAGCATTGTACATGTAACTATAAATGTGTCCTGACTGAAGCAAACACACTCAGTAATAGTGTTTATTTGAAGAGGAGTTGAATGAAGTCTTTATTTACGTTGTTCCCAAATGCAACGTTACCAGGCCTCTTCCACAATTAGGCCCACCACTTGTGAGAGCCTGGTTCTTAGACCTGCTAGAAAACATGCTCAAGTTGGATGCCAAAGAAAGGATAACACTCTCTAATTCTCTGGAGCACTCCTTCATCGCCATAAACCAGATGAACTTCACTGCTGTTGGCTATTAGTAAAGTGTGTGTACATTTGTGTGTGTGTGTTATCCATGTCTGACAATATGAGGCCATTCTTGTTGAGCTGAGTCTGAGTTGTCCTAAAATGTTTATTGTACAATTGGCACCTCATACATTTACTTGTTTCTAAAGCCACTGTATGATATGCTGTGATGGGCTTCTTCATACATAAAGTAAGCAAAAAGTCAAAAATATGTCTGTACTCAACAGAATAAAGTAATATTTTTGGGTCATGGTGTTTTGTTTATGCATATTCTGAAAGATTTAAAGCAAAAATTAGTATCTGAGTATTATATCTAAAGAGCATTAATGAGGATTATGAGGTCAATTGGAGAACCAATCATATTATTGAAGTTCAAAGGCATAGATTTCAGATTTCATCAGACACAGTCAATGACCAAGGCAGAACACAACTCTGTTTTCCCTCACTTTTCAAAACATATGGAAATTAAACATATTCATACGGTGGCCATGAGAGCTCAGTACACTGCAACTTAAGGAAACACAAGCAAATTAAGAAAACATTTTCACCAATTTGACAACACAACCAACACAAACAAATACAGGAATGCTGCAAGTAGCACAGAGGACAACGGAAACTGTTTCCAGTGAACACTAAAAACTGATGCACACAGCTGGGACACGTTTGTTGCTACCATGGTTTGTGACTCATTAAGTTACTGAAGTCTATCCGTAAGTGGTGCTGGAAAATTAGCTAAATTGTACGTTTTTTGGTGGGACAACAAGCGTGTCCCAGCTGTGTTCATCACTTTTTAGTGTTCATTCAGGCACATACCATATTTATGGACTACCTGTATCAGACCGTAACATCACCTAACCAAATTAGTTTTGCATTAATCAGGTGTAATGGATCACCTGTAACACCTTGCTGAGGTTGCATTTATATTTCAGTTTAATTTTAAGAAACTGCTATGATGTGATCGTTCTGTTTTGCAGTTCTAAACAGTATTTATGTAATTTTATCCTGACCTGAATAAAACAATTTGAACCAGTAACAGACTGAACTACTAAATATATTCAAGGCTGAACTGAGGAGCAGTCAGGAGCAGTGCATTAACGTCACAGCTTTATGAGTAGCAGTGTCCTGAATGGACCAGAATTTTCTCTTCATTTCTTGCGCACACATAGAAACTTTCAGTGCAGCGGCGCAACAGACTGTGATCTCCACACTGTGTGAGACCTCCTGGAGCTGACATTTGAATGTCGGCACTGTCAGTCACCAGCGAGGGGAGCTCTGATGCAAAAGGTACTGATTCGGTCAATGATACTGAAGATTCTGTACACTCAGTTTTTGAGAACACAAGTCATTCATACATGTATTGAACACCTCTATCGGAGACAGCGATGTCCCAACATGTTTGCATCCATTTCTGTCATGTAAGACTGACAGAAAAGTGGAATAAGACTGATTGGAAAAATGTGATTCTGCTCAAGAAAGCCTATGAGGACTTTTGAAGCATGATATAAGCCTTGTCTTTTGAAAAAGCTGTTATTATACTCACTGGTTTCAAGTAACAGATACAACATTCAAATGTGTTTTCTGTTGCTTGTTTGGCATTATTAAGTATTGTTGAAATCATAAACTACACTATAACTGTCTTTGTGCTTCATTTGGTAAATAAGTGATTACTTGTAGTAAGCTTGCAGCTGTCTTTCTGAAGTGAACTGTGGAAATGTACTGCTGCTTTTTTAAAAATCTTTCTTTAATACCATGCCAAAGGGGCAAAGCATCACACATTAATGTCTATCATTTAACTTCCATCATCATTTGCAAGCAACCCTTCCCTTTTTTCCTGAGCAGTTATATCTTTTCAACCTCAAACCCCCGTGCTTGTCCTCTAGAGTCCTGCCTCGCATTTTGGAGGTTATCAGAACATTCTCTGCTGTCGAGGCAGGGCTGAGTGTCGTGGATCACAAATGGATTTAGCTTTATTAATGTAAAAGATAGTGAAAGCCTGCAGATGCAGCTCCAGAGAGCAGATATAAAAGAAACAAAAGTTGTAACACCTAGATGTTTTGCACAGGTAATTGAAGAAACCCAACATTGGTGTTAAATATTAATGACAACAATCTTGCAATACAAGGTTTTTAATCAGACAGGGGATTGCAAATGAGAAGAGAAACGGAAAAAATAAATAAATCCAAAAATCGTGATTCATGCCGAATCTTTCGAAGCTTTCCTCTGTTTCAGTCCAGCACACGAGTCTCAAAAGATGCTGCTAGTCCTTGTCTCACACAATTAATAAGTCAGAACTATTGAGTCTGACCAAGTCTTCAAAAACTCTCGAATTTATGAGGTCCAAGGCTTTTTTGCCTTATTATGAAACACTGTGACACGGCTAGTACTCCTGTTCTGCTCAGTTGCTCTGTTTAATTAATCACTTTACTGACTTCTGGTCGCTTGCATACATTTAATTGCTTCAGTTTCATTTACTTTCCCTAAAATCCAGAAGGGTCACATTTAACCGCAACTGACAGGTCCTCACTGCAGGGCAGCCAGTCCGGAAAAGTCCAAAAACCTTTTAAAGAAAAATGACAAGATGGGATATACAGTATGTAATGTTACCAGGACTTTAAATTTTATGCCCAAATAAGAGAATATGCCTTTTGGAGTCTGGCCAACAATTACTCCCCATCTGTCTGTCTGTCTGAGAGTGGAATTTAGTAGGGCTTCCTCTCATGTTCAAGTGGGAAATGCCTCTGCCTGCAACACCTCATGACAGACTGATTGATGCCCTACCTGCTCTAGGCAGAATAATGGTCTACTATGTGAGCGCAGATCTACATGACACAGAGAAAACTTATCTGTGTGTGAGTCTGTGTGGAGCCTCGGTTAATTATGTGCCTCTCTGCTGACAGTTGGCCGGCACGATGACGAGAGAGTGAAAAGTTAGAGAGGGGTTTTATTGCTGCTGGTGATCGTTTCTACAGCTCAGACACAATCTGAGGTGTTTATACCTTTATTTAGTTTAGTGGATGTGTTCAAGCAGATGTGCCTTTGGGGAGAAAGGGAAGGGCCTCAGTGCAACGAGGTGTATATAGAATTTCCCTCCCACTCAGAGATTTTCAGACACTCCTTATCTGCTCTCCCTCCCCCTCTACAATTTACATAGTCCTAGCCTATTACCACAGTTATCTTGGCTGAGGCAGCTGGACAGCTAGGAGAGATGTACTGCGCTCCCAGCAAAGCAACAACCTCAGGGATCCTCATCTGAAAGGCCTTTTTGTTACAACTGGGTAACCATAAAGCACAAGATGTGGCACAGTGGTGGTGTTTTTCATAAGCGAAGCATGAGGTCCTTTGCTTTGTTGCATGTGAAGCTGCAATTAATTTCTCTGAGAGAACCTGGAAAGGAGAGGGAGAGAGAGCATGAAGACTAAAAGGCTGATGGTACTTCAGTGAGCTGTGCCTGTGGCCACGAGGGCCCAAGACCCCCATCCTAAAACATTCAGTTTTGCTTTGCCTTCTAGCTGACAGCCCTGCCCACCATAAGAAGCAAATTCAGTGTCTGATGTGCTAACAATAGATATATGGCACTTCACACTTGGCATGATTAGCAGGGACAATCCTTACAGTTTATGTAGGGGTGGGAACCACCTGCATTCACCCAATAATGACTAGTTCACAAATTACCATTTACATCTTAATGTGACGACAAACTAATGGTGAAGAGCAGAGCACAACTAATCTGAACTATTGTTTTCCACTGGAAAACACAGATTTCTAGGCAGTAATTATCTTTTCCTATATATTTTTTACATGCAATGCAGTGCATTGTGGGAGGAACACAGCACCACTGTAGGGACAGTAAATCAGTGCTCGTTTGTTATCATACAATATTTATAATTTCTTCATCTAATTCCGCTGATGAATTAACATTGAAACGATACTCATTAAAACTCCTTTTAAACGCTGTCATGGCGGCAGAAAGATTAAAGACTTCCCATTTCCTGAGTGCGTAGCCAGCCTCCGGTGTCACCCAGGTTTAGTCTCTGAGTGATCATTTCCAGGTGCCATCTGCTTTTCCAACATTGCCAAAACTAGACAACCAGCATTTTTGCAGTGGCCTCCAGAGGACAGCAATTTGCAGCACTCCTCACTCCTCTCCAAAGACACTGAACAGATTGTACTCTCCACTACACTAACATGAACTTGGTGTTGTCATTTCAAGTAAATTGCGTTTTTTGCCTGCCAATGAAATCCCCCAGAAAAGAAATGAACTTCTTTGTTACAGACTCTGCAATAAAATATAGTATAAACATATAGATAATCAGTGTGTTCCCTTATACATTTTGTTTTCTTCTCCGTCCTAAGGGTGCACACCTGTGTCTTTTTCAGCAAAGTGGTGAGCCAGTTGCAACATTAAATGGCATCATCGCTCATGCTTTGGCAGTCTGAGAAGCCAGAGGATCATCAGTGTGTGTGTGTGTGTGTGTGTGTGTGTGTGTGTGTGCGTGTGTGTTGCATTACCATGACTGAGACAAACATTTCAGCTGTCTCAATTCGCGTTCTTCCGTACTTCTGCCATTTTCATAGGTTGTACTTCCGTTCGCGGGTGCAATTGTTACGGTTACACGTCACTAAAAACACGTTCATTTTTATTCATTTTTAATGAAACTGAATTAAAGTCAAGTGAGCAAACAAACCGGCAGATATTTTGAGGGCGACAATCGTGGTCAAATGTTGCTGATAATGCTGCAATTCATCATTTAAAACTGAGAACTGAGACACAGCAACAGTCAGACCTCTGCAGCTGAATAAAGGGATTATTTATCTTGTACATGAGGTGGCACTCTTCACTTTCTTTGTCTGTTTAGCCATGATGGCATCACAGCTCCCAGTTCTTCTTCTGCATGATCTTTAATCTTAGTCTGACCTTCATCTTATTTCTAACCCTCCCTTTCTCTCTAAGATCCTTGAGAAAGCCGTCGCCAATCAGTTGTGTGACTTTCTACACAGCAATAAGTTATTTGAGGATTTTCAGTCAGGATTTAGAGCGCATCATAGCACAGAGACAGCTCTGGTGAAAGTTACAACCTTCTAATTGCATCAGATAAAGGACTTGTCTCTGTACTTGTCCTGTTAGATCTTAGTGCTGCATTCGATACCATTGACCATCACATTACAGATATTAGAACAGTTCACTGACATTACAGGCACCGCGCTAAGCTGGTTTAAGTCCTATATCAGTTTGTACATGTTAACGATGAATCCTCTAATCCTCTAATCACGGAGGTCAACGAGGTTCCAGTTTGTGTACGGGAGGCAGATACCCTCCTCACATTTAAGAGTAGGCTTAAGACTTTCCTATTTGATAAAGCTTATAGTAGGGCTGACTCAGGTGAGCCCTGAGCCACCCCTTAGTTATGCTGCTATGGGCCTAGACTGCTGGGAGACTTCCTACGATGCACTGAGCTCCTCTCTCCTCCTCTCCCTCTCCATCTGTACACGCTCTTATCCCATTAATGCTTGTTACTAACTCGACTGCTTCCCTTTCCTGTAGTTGTGTGCTCTCTCTCCCCTTTTCCTCTGGGAATTGTTGGGTCTCTATGAAAAAGTGCCCTGAGATAACTTTGTTATGATATGGCGCTATATAAATAAAGCTGAATTGAATTGAATCTTGGAAAACTCATTGAAATGGTAAATACATTGCTTTTACTATACTTACTTGTAACTTAAGCTCAGTATAAAGTGCCTTACAACAAGTCCAAAGTTGCCTCAACCAACATGTCACTCACATCTTCTGTACTTAACAAATAGAAAACAAGACAATGTGGTTTAACAAGCAGCCTGTCTATGTTTTGGGGTTATTTACTGACCACCAACAGCTAGCTTAGCCCTGGTGGTTGCACACAGCATTCCAGAAGAAGTCCTCAAGTCTCTGAACAAATCCCAGGTGATTCCCGATGTAGGCAGTGGCTAGCTAGCCAGCTGTACATATATGAAAAGACAAAATCTTCACCATTGTCACTGACTGACTGAAAGTTAATGAAGTCATAAGTCTGTTGCAAATAAGTGGTTGCTGAGCTGTTAACCTTACAGTATAAACAGTTCCTGCATAGACTAGTGTAGTAGGGGGACACTAGGACCCATGCACGGGGCATTAGCCAATCAGGTGAGAGCCACAAACTAATTAGGCTCATAGGCAACAGGTGTGAAGACTGCTGGATGCTTCCACACTCATAGAATCTGTTTGAAATCTCATACTAACATACTATTCCTGCTAAGTATGAAGTCAAATTGAGTATGTGGCTTTTGTTTACGCGAGAAATACCCGAACATGGACTAGATTAGCAAGAATTTCTGAGTTAACGACGTGAGCTTACTGGACACTTAATTGCCCCAAAATGCATTGTGTCTCTTCAGACTGTGCAATGGCGGTAAAATAACTACGAACGATAGAGAGTGCACATGAAACAGAAGCTACAGGACCCAGGGGCCATATTCATTAACCTTCCTAGAACGAGTTGTTTGTAGTGACAAAATTCTAAGAAAATTCTTAGAATAATGACGTTTTCTAAGAATTTCCCCTCACAGTTAGGACTAGATCCTGATAAAGATAAAAGTTATTCACAAGGCACCTTAGCCCTTAAGAGAGCTCCTAAGGTAAAAACTGTAGGGAGGAGGACTTTTAAGAGGCTTAAGAGTGTCTTAAGCAGAGGAGAAAATGGGGGAAAGACAAAGAGGAAGGAGAAAAATACACAAATATAACGCTGAATGACTGAGCTAATGAAACGCTACAGATTAGATCGTGCAGGGATAATGTTTGTCTCCCACCCAACACAATAACGCCAGAAATGAAAGTGGTCACAACACTAAGATATTTGGCAACTGGAAAAATGCAACAGTACAGCAGTGATGACTTCTATAGACTGGCCAGCAATCACAGAAATTGATGAAAGCTGAGCCATTTTTCCCCGTTAATATCAAATAGATTAAGTATTAAAATTACCAGCATACAGACGTTTTAATAAACGTGAGCAAATAAACAACTATCAGCATGTGAATAGGCTACTGCGCAAGTAGGCCTGTGTTTTCAAACTTTTTCTTTTACTTTTAAATTATTGCTTACAATTTATTCAACAGAGATGTTCAGTACATAAAATAGTATTTATAATTACACCATGTCTTAAAGGTGGGGCAGGCAGTATTTTTTTGGCATCATTGGGCAAAAATTCCATAATAACCCTTCAGCATATTGTAATTCAAGTGGTCTGAGAGAAAACCTCTACTTCAGCCCCTCCTCTTGGCTCTGTTTTCAGGCTTCAGAAAATCTATGCCTTGACGGGAGACTTTGACCAGTCATAGGTTATTTCAGAGAGACGGCGAGTTCGTATTGGCTGAGCTACAAATGTAGATGCGCGTGCACGTCCCTTCAGATGGTGAAAGCCTGATTCAATGGCAGAAATCCTGCAACTTGTGAAGAATTTCCTCCTTTGCCTACAGCGGCGTACAGCACAAAACAACACGGAGCTTCGGGCTCATTATGTTCGATACCATGGCGGTCTTATCGACATGGCAAAGAGGCATGATGACAAACAGTGGGGAATAACTTTTGAGGGGGGGCAGTGGCGTGTGTGCGGTGTCCTAGCCTCTCATCCTGCTGCTGGATGGCGTTGCAGCTGCCTCTGAAGCCTGGGGCGCTCTGCTCTGCGGCCACGAAGTGCTGGAGGGGCATCTTTGAGAAAGACAAGTCGCCAAGTCAGGGAAGGTTTCACAGGGTAACCAACCCCTGTGGCTGCCGGTCGAAGTTGTGGGTTTGGTGGGAGGGGCTTAGCAGAGTGATACAAGGCAGCAAAGTGAGGCAGAAGGTTTTGCATAGGACTAAATTTTATGATTAGTCCTATGCAAAACCTATCAATCCTATCTATCCTATCAATTTCACTGTCCAATCTATGGCCATTATCACTAAGAGTGTATTTTTTTTGATCAACCAATCACAACTTTTAAAAGAATGTCTCATTCCTAGCAATGGGGTCAGCCACACCTCCTCACTAAGGTAAAAGTTTCTGTCCCCTCCTTGCTCAGAGTGCTCTGAGAATTTTCCTAAATCACTCCTAAACTAGGACTCTTTGCTAGAAATGTTTAGGCTAAGTTAGGAGCTCCCTGAGAGTATTCTCAGAATGTTTGTGAATACGAATAGGACGTTAAGGTACAGTTAAGAGAAACATATCTATATGTCTAAAACATATGTATTTTTGATCAAAGGTTCATAAGAGCAAGGTGGCGTAAAAGGAATCGATGAGTGTAAGGAGGATAAAACAGGCAGGATGTGGTCACACCTTTTGTTGTGTCAGCTGAGTTGTGTACAGTCTTTAAGCCACTCAATAGGTTTTTGGTCAATAAAAGTGAAATGACTGTCGCAACAATCAAGGTGTGAGTAGATAAAAGCATGAAAGATGGTCTCTGTTTTTTTAATTCTAAATGCAGTCTGCTCCACAGTCTGATACCACTGAACCCGTGACCCAGCTGCTCAGAGTACAGCTTGAACGTAGTATTTCATGGACTAATGATTTCTGAGCCCAATTCCAAAACTCATTCATTTAGAAATTTGACCTATACAAAGAAGAAGGAGAAAATTAGACGAGCCTGAATGCATCATTTTTTCATAGCTGTATTCTTTAAAACTTCTAGAGGGCTGTGATCTGACACAGCTCTCTGATATAGCTAAATCTATGTTTACGATGGTATGGTACAAGTTTTAATGAAACCCGGCTGCATGAATTAAAAACACAATTATCCCTCAAATGTCCCTGCAGCTTTCATAAAAAAGTAATAGACATCTAATGGGCTATTTGTGCTCTTGTGTAATTAGCTACACAGCCAATATGTTTAAAAGTGTATGCAACAGGCAGTGATTGCTACAACTACAGTGAGAAGTCTGGAGAGTAGGGGCCCTTGGGTAGATATGATGACTGATGCTGTCATGTGAAAAAAATAATACGATTAGGGTGAGATTACCCACAGACATTTAGCACATTAATGACGTTTCTGTTTGCCAGAGAGAATTTTTATATCCTCTCTCCTCTTCTCTGTCTCCCCTCATAGAAGTCATCGATCACTGTCCAGGCATCCAGCGAGAAACAGTTTCAGAAATACGCTTTCCCATCATATCAGAAAGATCTGTCTGCTGGCCGTCTGACAGAAACTCACAAACTCATTACCAGCTGCTGGACAAAGGTGGATTTCACAAAAGTATGATACTATAAAAGAATGCACTTTTTTATGAATGAGCAGAAAAATGTGGTCATGTATGATGCTATTTAAATCACTGTGTAAACTAAACATTTCCAGTCAATAAAAACACAACTGTGATGAATCCCATTTTTCAAACCAAGCAGAGGGGCTCATACAATATGTATATTATAAGGGCAAGTGTGATTGACATTTAATAAGGCATTCGGGTTAGCTAAGCACATTCGGCAAAGGACCAACTCACTTCCAAAGTGGAAAAGCAATGTAACTGGTCCTTATTTTTAATTCCCACACACATTAGTGCTGGTGAATCATTAGACTCTGAAGCTCATCAATGTGATGATGAATGCAGTTGTGACAGCGTATCCAGTCAGTAGCAAACACTTGAGCTCAGCCCCTTCATCACTGACACCATGATAACTGCGTCTGTCTCCCCGTAACAGCTATCATAACAAAACTGCTCTGACAAAGCACTGGCTACATTTTATTTAGGTTTTATTTTGGGCGGTGTTTCCGTTTGAGCGAGTGTGAAGCCATGTGTTTGTTGTTGGTGTTGTGTGCGTGTGTGTGGTACAGCACATGAGCTACCATGACTCCATAACTGTGTGTGTTATATTGTGAGTGAAGTGACAAATGCTTCTCACCAAGTGGACCATTTATCAAGCCCGGCTGCCCTTCGAGTTAATGAAGTCAGGGAGCCTCATAGCACACAGAGCACTCCTCTCCCACCAACATGGACAAACAGGAAAGCATGAGTGATCACACCATTCTGACTGCTAACACCCCACACACACACACACACACACACACACCACTTCTCACCCCCTCTCCCTCCCTGTCTGTTCACCGACAACAAGAGTCTCCACAGCATCACATCATTATGCCAATTGAGCGGCATTCAGATTCAGCGGCTCATTTCAGACCCGATTCTGTTTGGTTTTTCGGAGCTCAGTAATCACGTTGCGCGTCTTTGTAATATGAATCACACATGGAGGAAAGGATTTGAGGAGATTGGGTCTAAAAAAGTGGAGTCCAACATCTGAGAATACTCCAACCCACTGATCCGAAAATGATTGCCAGAGCGAAAGAAAAGAACGTTAGGAGTTGCTATCAGGTTGACAGCATAGGTAGCACTACAGCTGCGCTAGATGGGGCTATAATTTGCATTGGTAAGCAAGAAGTGTAATAAAAATGCATAATTTCATCATCAAAACAAACTTGTGAAGAGGTTCCAGAAAAAAGTAAAAAATGAGAGAGCGGCAGCAGGCAGAGAGACTGAATTAGAACAGGAGGGGCAGACCATTTGTGCCATGCTACAGTAGCTCCACCGGTGCTACTCACTCCTCACAGTGCTGTTAGCAATGTTAGCCCATCCACGTGTTAGCAGGGATTCAGACCCAAAATGGCGTGTTGAAACAATGCAGGGGACTGCGTTGGTGGGGGCGTATTGTTCAAGGTACAGGGGAGACAATGACATATGATCCAGGAGACTGTCCTCCCAAGGAGAACGTCAGAATCAGCAAATATCAAGTATGTTTACGTTTAAGTGACAAGTCTAGCGGCCGTAGTAATATTGATGAGAACATAGGAGAAAGTAAGATGACAGTATTATAGAGCGACAAAGTCCGCGTAGGGAGGACTTTGATTTTAACAATGTCGTCCTGCCAATAGGGAAAACCGCTTCTATAGCTGTGTCTCAATTCAGGGGCTGCATCCTTCAAAGGCTGCATTTGAAGACCGAATTCATCACAGCAGCAAGACAAGGCCATCCCATTTCGAAGGCTCCTTCAAATGCGGCCGAGAAATGTGGCCTTCTTTTCCCGAATTTTAAGGATCCAACGGCTGTATCCTTTGCAGCCCAACCTATCCCAAGGCTGTCAGAGTTGCTAGGTGACAGGAGCGGTGCTTCATGGCGCTGGTGAACCAAATAGGAAATCCCCCGTAGACCAGACTGTCTCATTTAACAGTGCTCGGTTGGAGAATCGGTAGGATGCAGCCCCTGAATTGAGACACAGCTTATGTGTTGATAGAGGGCATGGACAAACACGTTTCATTTGGAGGACTTGTTGGACTAAAGGCTTATCAGACGCCAATACTCTGTGACAGGATTTTACAACTCACCGCTGCAGCTACCGGCACCTTGGTGGATGACATTGCATTCTGGCAAAAGTTAAGCCAGCTTCAACTTTATTGCCGGACAACAATGCGTTTTTTGGCTGGAGCCCTCTTTGGCACCACCACTGCGTTGGCAAAGTGGCCTCAATCAAGAAATTACTTTTATATACTACTTTTCAACAGCAAATATGTTTTTTTTTTAAATCAATTAATTAGAACGGCAACACAAAATGTTGATGCTGAATGCATCATATGATATGCAATATCTGCTTGTAGCAAATAAAGCATGACATTTTTATGCTTATGCATCCACACCACTTGGTTAAGTAAAAGGAAAGATGTTGGTCTGATTTGATACGTGATTTGTTCACTGTATAGACATTTAACCAAAACCACAATCTTTCCCTAACCTCAACCAATGTGCTTTTGTTGACTAAACCTAACCACACATGGGACCTTTTGCGGTACAAAAAGGTAGAATGAAAAACGTTGCCTGTGAACATAACCCAGGCAGCAATTATGTTAATTATTGAATACTTTTCCTCTTTGTTTTAGGATCAAAAGAAATGTTTTTGGGAGAATACACTTGCCTACTTTGTGTTGTCTTTCAGAATGTGGCACCCATATTGGTAAAAATCCTCTTAAAAGACACTCATTTGACCAAGGCTTTGCTTCTGCTTACTGTGATCCAGTTGATCTTGGGTAACACACCCTCTTAACCAAACAGAGTCACATAAAGAGACCCATCAACCCATATAAACAGTGGCCTACATACTGTGTTGGAATAGCATTTGTCTGATTAAAGTGGGTTCACCTCACAAAGTCAGACAGTTTGACAAGCCTGATGGCATCTGTGTGTTTGTAGTGTTTTATTTCATGGTTTGTTTTTCCCATTAGTGGATAAAAATGTACCTGTGATTATTTCTTGAATGGGTGCCAATCTGGCATTAGCAGAAAGGAGGTTAGAGCTTATTGCTTTTTAACTATATGAAAATTACATTTAATCACTGCAGGGATTCCGGGTGCCTCTATCTTCAGAGCAGATCTCCACATCCAAATGTCCTCCTCTTTCTCCTCTTCCTCATTGTCTCAAAGCTTCATATCTGAGTTCCACTTTTCTTTTTGCTGTGATCCTTCCGAGTCTCCATCCACAACAATACTGACTCATTTTGAAGTTACGAAACTAGCCACCACTCAGGTTGCCACAGTAACCATCGAGTGGACAGCATTACCGTGAATGGAGCACTGACGGATGTTGTACAGTACAACACGTTGTACACTGAAAAGGGGTCAGTGAGTATCCGTCATTATTCAGTACTCCTGAAAAGGTTAATGCACTACCTTACTAATTCTCCTCCCCCAGCTCCTGCTTTTTCATGCAAGCTTTTTATCTTCATTTAGTGACCTATTAAGCCATGAGATTTGAAGAGGGAGTTTTAACGTCACAAACAAATATGAGAGATGCCAATGGCTCATTTCATTTTCTAACACTGCTCCCATTGTCATTTAGTCTAAATTAAATATGGCATGTTTTTCCCTTCTCATTAATTCTGTCTATATATATAGAAACATTTCTAAAGCTCAAATTCTTTTAACTTGCTCTTCTAAAGAAAGCCCTACTGATTTCATTAAAATCTGAACTGTAAAACGAGAGGCAGAAAACACTAACCCGGGCCACTATGCAGACGAAGTTAATAGACATTTTAAGGAGAGGGGCTACTTCAGTTCAAGAACACAGAAGACATCCCATCATTATTGCTCTGCTGTATTGTTCTTTTACCCTAATGGATCAGCTTTTACCATTTTCTCTTAAGTGCAGCATTTAAAACAATGTGAAAAGAAATTACAAACAAAACAGCAAAAGCCAAGTTAGAACCAGTTAAGAAGGCTACATGATGAAGTCATTACTTCAGGGTTTCTTTAAAACAATTCCAAGTGCTACTTTTTACTGCACTTTATGGATGCTATATATTTTTAAAGTTTTCAAAAGTATCCGTCATCATTCAGTACTCCTGAAGTTGATGCACACAGGATAAAGCTGTTTGTATTGGATTAACAGTGCCTTCTTCTTCTAACTCATAGTGAAGTCATGCATTCAGTTATTAGCATAATGACAACTGCAGTGGATATCTGCAGAAGAGCTGAGATCAAGTAATGATAAAAACAAACATTTCAAAACAAATGTGAAAAGGTCCAGTTTTATGCAGTTATAAATCCATATGAGTGCTTTAAAATTTCTTCTTCCCTTTACTTTTCCAGTTCACAGTCAGAAAAGAGACCTATTGTCCTGGCAGTAACCCCAACAAAATGGAATCTGTGAAACGGTATCAGCTTTCCTTTCTTTTGGATAAGACAGTTATTGGTCATCACTCCCTACTTTGCTCTCCAGTCTGGCTGCTCTGTGTCCAAGCATTGCCACAACATGGCTGCGTCTCATCTTTTTTTACAATACATACAGTCGATGCACACAGGATAAGATGCAGCCATTGGTGAAGCAGACAGATTGATGGTCCAGTCTGCTGCTCTCTGTTGGAGCAAACAACTCTATGGTGTCCAGCTCCCATTGTCTCCGCAAAATAATAAATCTCAACGATTCATTTTTTGACATGTGACTAAAAGAAGGTATGTAACGTATGTGAGGCAAAGCACTAAACATGTAGGTCTGGACTACAGAATCACATACAAAATAAAAGTTTTAAAATTTACAATTTATTAACTTAATAAGACGGCTGGACTCTGCAAATCAATCAGTCTGAATGAATTCTCAAAGGAAGCATAAATGAGTTCTAAGATAAACAGTCTCATTTCTAGTTGTGGTTTTCCTACCAAGGTAGATCTCTGAGGAGTGTGTTGGGGGCAGTCCAGTAGGCAGTAATGATGGCAATACATTTTCTGCCCCACAGAATTTTACAGATTGGTACTGGTTTTCCTGGGGCCAATTTTTTTTTTACTTTTGTCTGAAGAATTCTTCCTTTTCTTCCCTTAAGCTTTTATTGGAATCACCAGCTGTGGTGCTCTCAAATTGGAAAGCAGAGACTTCTGGTGTTGTATGAGTCGTAGTAGAAGACCACTTTGTTGTTTACAATATTTTCTGAACAATGAAGAAATATTAATACAGCTGCCAAAGATGTGTCAGTGGAGCAGTGCTATACTGTGACAGACGTAAAGAAGGAATGGTTTATGCTACATGAAGTTAGACGCTAAAAAACGTCTTTCTAAAGCAAAGTGGTGCGAGACACGTCTGGACCACTCGAGAATTTCGTTCCTACCTAACAGAAAATTCTGAGTGGGAGAAAATTGGGGAATGCCATAAATTCTCTCCAGGTGACAATTAGATATAAAAATACTGATTAGAGCATCTTTAAAGGAGTAAGAATGAAATTGGAAAAACTTCAGTGTTACATCATTCTTTCAGCACGAGCATATTGTTGGAACTTTGTGAGACATAAAGATTAATGGCTATTGTGGACAAAAAGCGGAAAATAAAATTGAAATGCATATTAATAAGGTTGGCCTTGTGTGGCTCACAGTTCATAGAGTTAATAGGGTTATCATTTCCTTTTTTGCAACCATAATTACCCACCAATTTCCCATGTGAGGATCTGCCACCAGCACCCCCAACCAACTCGTCCACCCACCCAGCCACACACTCTGTCTCCCTCCGATGTGTGAAGATTTTACACTTGAAAATGAGAGAGAGGAGAAAACAGGAGAACAGCAGGCAGGTAGAAACAACACTACATTTCATTAGATCTCAGTGTCACAAACTGAGCAACTATCTTTGTCTTTTATATTTTAGTGTCTGCAGTCCCTGTGGACACAATCCACTTTGTTCTTATTTGTGTCTCTCTTTCAGTGCTCAAAGGGACTGTGTGTGTATCTGTTTCAATCAGAATGCATTTAATAAAAGTTTAAGTAAATATAGTTTAAGTACTGTTAAACCAATGAGTACAGCAAGTGCCTCTCAATAATGTATGAATTGCTTGTTTTTCCTTGAATAATTCAGGTAGCTTTGTAGCCTTTGTGAATTGATTTGGGAATAGCACCAAAACATTGGCCATTGCCCCCAGAGGCTAAATTGTCATTATGATAGTCATGTGGAGCATGAGACTTGGAAAGTCTTTCAGTGAATCCAGCTTTTGAATATGAAGACCTCAATCTCTATTAGCTTAAAAAGTGCCCCTTAAAAGTTTTTGGGTCACTTTAAACAACACCAAAGGGGCAATTTCAATGGAATATTGATAATACCATTAATTTGCTGATCATGCTTGAGAACAAAATAATTAGTTAAATTGTTGTCTAAAGGTACCCTGTGGTGGATTTTTTGACCACTAGTATTGCTATGGAGCAATGTTTTTATCAGTGGCCCCCCATTTGGTTTGCATCGCGTGACACACATGCATGTGCGCAATCAAACAGGCAACGCAAAACACATTTCTGGCAAAGCGCCAACCAAGCCAGTGAAGAAGAAGAAGACTGCAAGCTAGTAAACATGGACTTGAACATAAACAATGCAGGATTTAAAATAATTTGGCAAATGTTTTATGAGAAAGGAAATTAATTCAACTGTTAGACCTCAAGGATACACACAATGTGTTTTGTTTTGTTTATAAGAAAACTCCACCGGGGACCTTTAAGTTGGTGTCTCAGGATAATGGGTCTAAAAAAAGGATGTGCACACAAACAGTGGCTGCTCTGGTTTCTGTGTATGTTCCAACACTACACCTTGTGTTTAAATAACAAGGGGATCATATCCAGAGATGGGTGGTTGCTGTAAGCCTTGATCAGAAATGTAACTTACCAATAACTACGGTGAAGATTTTGGTTTGGACTGGGCAACAGAGAGGGAGGGACCTTCTTCACATCAAAGTTGACTTTATAGCTAATTTCCAATTTTAGTCAAAAGGCTAATACAGACCCGATATGTTGGCCTGACCTGGCCTGTTTGTGTGTACGTGTATGTGCATGCATACATTTGCATGCTCTCACACAGGCTCACCAGTATCTCTTGTTGCCTCCGTCCCAGCTGATTGACACTTGTGCCTTCAAGTGGCCATCTGCTCCTTGTTTACTCAGACTGAATCGCAGCTGCTATAAGGGGCTGTAAATCAGGTAAATTGTTAAAGAGAGCAGTCTGTGTTGAGGCCCGAGGCCCATCTGTATTGTTGATCATGGATGCGGCTTCGGAAAGCCGTGATCTGCTCTGATCTCTTGCACAGGGGCTGATATTAGATTGTGTATGTGCACCTGTGTGTTTGTATGCATGCATGAAACAATCCCAGTTGGTCCCGCGCAAAATCATTTCCATTCCCCATTATGATGTAATTGAAGGCTGCTATGCCTCCATCAAGGGCTCTGATTGGCTGCACACTCCTCGAGATCTCCTCATGTCGATCCCTGCTTCTTGCAAATTCATTTGAAAAACTGTCAACAAAAGCTGCAGCAGATCAATTTATGATGCTAACTGAAGCTAAGCAGCCAGCTAAAAACTGCACACTAAAATCATGGCTCCCATCTAATGTTAGTATGTAAGCATATTGATGGTGACATTTCATTCATGGAACCATCACAGCACATCATGGGGTGTGAATAATGCATTAGGAGACAATGTGCCACACTGTTTATGAGATGGCACCTATGGCTGTCATAAAGATTAACTCCTTATGCACTTACTTTCTTACTCTCTTTTGTCTTCTCTCTGTGAAAAGCAACAAAACGATGGGGAAAGGTGTATTTTGGCACTTTAATGTTGTTCCACATTTATCACCGCCACTGTTAAACTCCAGGAGTGGAATGACATGAAATTTAATAGGTTAAAGCTGCCGGGGATTAAAAATGCATCAGTGTGACATTCCTCTTGTATTTTCAATCTTCTGTCTGCCCTCTCCAAACAGGTGTTCCATTTGTCTGTTCATGTCTAATGCCTTTTGTGGGTGAGGGGGTGAGGGGGGGATTAAAGTATAGCTCTGTTAATTCTACAAGATAACTGATTATCATCCACAGAGAATACTGAAGTAGTGATGTAGATCTTAAACCAGTACCAGACAGTTCAATCCAGCCATGCACACCAGCTTTGGCAGCCTTGTGTGCTCGCTCAGCGCACAGGCTGAGAGAGCGATCCCCCTCCCACACAATTCAGAAAGTAGTCTGCCACCACTTCACTCACAAACCGACATTTTCAAAAGCCGCAGTGGGATTTGTCGGCCGCTGCATGTGTCACACGGATTGGGATATAACGGCTTGTTTACACTGAGAAGAGGATGGAGCCCACCACAGCCAGCTGCTTTGCACCACTTGAGCAGATCCACCCCCCTATTTGCCTTTCTTGCTACTCATTTCCCTCTGCTGCTGATAACACACGCTCTTGATCCTCCTCTCCTCTCGTTCTGCATCCACAGCCTTTTCTAGCCTTGATTTCTAAAAAAAAAAAAAAAAAGGAAAGAATAAGCCATTGTCGGTGAATAAACGTCATTAGCCTCACTGTCACTGATGCTGAATTGAGCTCATGTCTATGTGTGACGGCCTTTTAGCAGGTGTCTCTACCGATTCTGGAACTGCTCAACCCTTGTCATCGCAATCACAATGCCATACTTTCCATACAGGAGTGCAGTTGCCAACTTGTATCAATTCAAGAAGCAGTATGCTGTTGGATTAGTCCTCGACACGTCTGCTTGTGTTCACTCTTTCCAATGCCTCGATCTTCAGTGGCTACACTCAAATCCCACTGCATTTTGAGATGGCTTGAAAATACATTACATTCTATTTTGCCTCCAGATGCTGACTGAAATTCATTACTTTAAAACATGATGTTTTCATTTCCTTGCTTAAAGGAGTAGTTCTACATTCTCTTATTTGCTTTCTTGCTGAGAGTTAGATGAGGACATCAATACCACTCTCATGTCTGTGTGGTAAATATGAGGCAGCAGTCTGTTAGCTTAGCTTAACATAAAGACTGGAAACAGCTAGCTGGCTACCTTGTGGAACTGAATCACGAAAAAAATACAACTTGTTTTTTTCACATTTTTGTGGTTTTTGTGTGAATTGAACAAACAAGTTAACGGATTAATTATTGACATTTAGATGTGCTGGTAGGCAGATTTTGTGACAGAAAGAGCTAGCTAGCAGGCAAGCTGTTTTCCTTTGCTTCCAGACTTCATGATAAACTAAGATAATCAGCGGCTGGCAGTAGCTTCATGTTGACAAAGTGGTGTTGATCTTCTCATCTAACTCGAGGCCAGCAGTTCCCCAAGGTGGTGCTTCAAAGACGAGCCAAGGTTGCCTCAAGATTTACTGATTTCCATTCATCATTGTCGTTTCGCCACATTAAGAACAACGCACCTGTTACAATAACTACATTTTATGTTACATTTTTAAACATATCAAGATGGGAGAAATGAGAAATAAACATTGAGATTATAAGATCAGTGACATGACAGCTCACGGTTACTTTTCCAGGTGCACAGCAGTCAGACATGTTGACTGTCAGAGAAAGTGGGGTAAAGATTTGTCACTGTTAAAAACTCCTCCACACTGTTCCAAACTGAGCTCATTTTACTTTTGATAAAAAGGAAAAACATGAATTTAAAGAAATATTGTTTACTTTAAGTTCAATATTTAAAGCCACACAGGCCTGTATTATTTCACTAAATATTAATGTTAGGTTACAGTATGCTAAGCTACTTGTTACATCAATCTTATTTATTTGGTTAGGTCACTAAAATAAATTCCTATAGGAGATAGGAAGAAGGAGAACAATGTGCACGTGTATGCATGTTGTATGATTGGGCATGGTGCCTTAGTCTCAGAACCACTGCTCTAGTCAAGAAAGTGAATAAGTGTATTTCCCAAAATGTCAAACTATTACTTACTACTTTAAATGAGCCATTGTGCAGTGATAACCTACACTATCCTATTAGAAATGACCTGCTAAATAACAAACACGCACACCATGAACAACATACTATAAATTGTTGGCATTCAGTTACTGTTGAAGTCTACCCATTAGTACATAAACAAAGAAAATGCTATTATTACTGAGCGTCTTATTTTCATAATCCTTAAGAAAGCCATCAGATAAGCGATAAGGTCAGCGGGCACATTTCTGTGGACACTGTCGCCTTAACCATGACAGCTCTGGCTGATGAGGGAGCGTCAAGAGGCTGATCAGAGCCTGCCTGTGCGTGGCCTGCCCTCCATTAACATTTTATTCTGTCATGCACTATTGTGATAACCCCACGTCTTCCCAAGCTTGGGTGAAAGAGGCTGACAGCTCATTTGCAGCAAAAATGGCAAACGCCTGTTAATGTGTATGCATTAGTGAAACTGAGAGAGCAAACAACTACGAGTGCAGCTGTGTATGTGCTACCTGTCATGTGAAATGTAAATGTCAAATTTCTTTTGAAAACCTTTACTGAAGATGCTGATGCTTGCTATGTAATGGATGCTTCATACAGAAATGGCAGGGAATAGCAGTGAAAGGCTTTTGAAACTTCATTCACATACTCGTCTCTGCTACCCTGCAGATGCTGGTTGAAGTGAGCTATTATGTTGATATTTGCACAAAAAAAATCTTTTCTCTATGGCTGGTCACATATCGATCAGAGTCTTTCCATGTACTCCAAGCTTTGGGGAGAACACTTGACCATTGTCTGCTGTCCTCATGGCAGCGAGTAGAGATCTATATTTTGCTATCTTGCCAGCAAGACACCAAGTTCACCAGAGTTCAGCAGTGGCTGACATTTCTCCTGTCACGCCATCCAGTTTGGCCCAAACTGAGGCTGAGCAGACAGCCCTCCTCCAGTTGGCCCCCTGCCGAAGCTTGGCACTGTGTTACATCTTTACATAGGATTGAAAAAGTGCTTCTCTGGATGTGAAAGTACTTCCTGCTGATTGCCATGTTCAGCCTTTGTGTTAAACTTAATGCACCGCACTGGGCTGCTATTTGGTTCTCTTTTCAATCTTTCTTTAGGTACTATTTTCAGCCTAAACCACAATGTCACAAAGCAGTAAACGACACCAAATGTTTACAAGTGTAAACCTCTATGTTCCATTATAAATGCCTGATCACACTAGCATTTAAAATAGCTAAATTTTGCCTAATTTCAATGAAATTGCCATAATCAGTGGGTTCCCTCCCGGGGGCAAAATCCATGCTTTTGCGTCAAGTTCAACTTTGGTTAACTTTGACACAGTGCTGACCAATAGCAAGCTGTCTAGACAGCAGGAACCTTAGAGGAAATGGAGAATCCAAAATGGAGGAAGCTATTGTAGCCTGTTAGCTGCCTTACACCATCTACTTTAATTTACATAAAACACAAGAAAAACTCATCAGGCAGCTGCAAGAACCAGCGATCTGCTGCAATGTTTCTCCCATTGCTGTCGATCATGATAAAATACTTTCCGTCAACTAACACTCTTGTCTGTGGCATGTTTGTTATTTTTGGCTTTGTGCATTGAGGTAGCTTCACACTGATTTATGGGAATTTGCATCACACAACAGCTCAAACTACAAGACAGGCGACCAACATTTCTGACATGCCTCAAATCTATCCACTTGTCCAATAGCCAGATCATGTATTGTTCTTCCAGTTAACCCCCCCCCCCATTTGAATGAGACAATGTTTTGTGAAAAATTAAATCATGTAACAAGATGACACGTAATGATGTAGACAATCACTGTGACTTGCATGTATAGCCTACAAAGCTGAACTGTTCTGTTTCACCATCACCGAGGCTGCTACACTATCAAAAGGAAAGAGCTTTTTTTCTCCACATGTGAATCATCAGGCTGAATCTCTAATGAATCTGTGAGGATATTACGGACAGAAACCTTGTCTAGAATAAAGCTGAGCGTATTCAAACTTCTGAAGTGAAGAGCTTTGAAAGTCGGATCACTGTGTCTAAGCCTGGTAATTGATTTTCTGTCTGCTATCTCCAAAGTCCTCTCTCCACCTCACTCTCTCTACCCCTGTCCCTAATATCTGGCTCTCTTTTATTCCCTCTTTCTTTGTCTACTTATCCCCCCTCTGTCTGTGCTCACCACCTCACTCAGCCATCCAGCAGGCCTGTCCTCATTAATCAGGCATGTAGGCAGCATGAAGAACAAGGTTATGTTAATGTTCTCTGTTAGGAGCCTGTTGTACAGTGCTCATGGTTGCTTGCGTGCTTACTCGTCTTTCTACCTGCTTGCCTCCCTGCCTGGCTGTCTGCACCCCCCCCCGCCTCCCGGTCTGCCTGTAGGTGGCCATGCACCAGCAGGGTTTAATGAGCCTTAAAGGACAGAGGTTTTGACATGGAGCTTTGCTGTCCATTTACGTCAGACCTGGGAAAACAAATGCAGCCCTTCTCTGGGCTCCTGGCTTGGTTGCTCACACTGTAGAGAGAGACAGTATGATCTTAACCTTGGGCTTGTCACTTTGCTAATCATAAGAGACAGGCTTATCTATAATGTGTCACAAGTAATCAATAAAATGATAATTTGAGGAGTGCAGTTTATGAGGTGCCTAAGTGATGGCGGATGGAAAAGGTTGAGCATCTCCCTGAGGTTACGAAGGATCAGTGTATACAGACAGTCTCACCCTTCCACTAGGAGTCCACGTGAACCCAAAATAACTCACCTCACCCCGCAGGCGCCACTGGAGCCACTGAGGGGAATGGATGGGTGGGGTAAATGTAAGCTGCTCTGGGCATGAAGACTCAGGTTGAGCGCACAGAGTAAACCACAGACCTGAGCATTTGGGTTTTTTCCCCCCGCATCATGGCTGTCAAGCCAGATCACACCTTTACATGTTGCTCTCAGTGTTAAAAGAGAGTGGCATTGCCCCCCTGAGCTAACTTTCTCCTCTGTTTGTCACGGAAAACAAGATGGTCAGATCATAGAATCAACCTCATACATTCTGACACCATCTAGTTAGTGATGCCATCTACTCACAATCTGAACCACGGAGCCGCACATCATTCAGTCTGTAGAGTTTTTTTGAGTACACAGTATGCACTTATCCAGTGACCTTAATGCAGAGCTGTGTTCGCAGCTCTCAGGGGAGGAGGGTTTCTCTAATCTCAACAGGAAATATTGAATCTAAGAGGTTTCTGTATTAAGCCACAGGTGCTTGTTAAGTGAGCGGTTTTCAGAAAGGTTAAGGAATTTTCCTAGCTCTCATGCTGATGCATTGTTTGACAATAGGTGTGCAGGTGTACAAGCCCAAAATGGGGTTTCTCAGTGAGTAGCCTCCCTCTATGCAGCTATAACTAATGTCTATAAATGGACATTAAGCCTTAAACTGTGAAAACTAGGTAAGAAGAAACAGATGGAGACTGTCTATCCAACATGTGGAATCAAAGCTTTTTCCTCCACATCGGTGATGGTTGTCATTTGACCAGTATCAGTTTGGATTGCTTGGCTAATAAGCAGAAAGCAAAACAAAATCACAGTCTAACCTCATAAAATGAAAATAAAAAAAAGAAGAAATCCAAGCTGTCAATCATCTCCACCTGCTGCCCAGCTACACTACCTGCACTGACTACTAACCATGGCATGTCTCCTTCAGATCAGATTTATTAGCATAAAAAGAGAGAGTGTCACGGTACATGTAAATCGGACCCAAACACAGAACTTGGACCAGAGTTGTCAGCAAAGGTAAGTGCGTTTTATTCAGCAAAAAGGGGAGATGATGGAGGGGAAAAGGCGTGGCAGAGGACCAGGCCGGGAGAGTTGACCAAGGCGCTCATCTAGACCAGGAAGCCGGGGTGGAGGCAGTGCGGGAATCAGTGTGAGCAACAGCTCAATCTGGGAGTGTCCAGAATCTGTGAGTGGGAAGAAAAATGAAAGATCAGGAAAACAGGTTCAACAAAATACAGGGGTTCCTCACTTAACTGAGGTTTCTCTGAGTGCTTTGGCCTTGGCATAATACCACGTGAGTGGATGAGACAATCTGGCAACGAGCAGCTCTTCTCTGCCGGTATAAGTCCAAGCCGTCTGATGAGGGGAGATGAGAAGCAGGTGCACTGCTGGTAACCACACCTCCAGTTTAGGTACCACCAGGTGACACACATGAACATAACGAGACAGACAACGACACACAAACAAAGAATAGGAGGGGAAATCCTAACAGAGAGAGAAACCTATAATGCTAAAAATAGAATGTATTGATTCAGGTGATGTTACACAATGAATTGAACAGCTCCATTAAACTGATCATAAAATCAAGTGAAATGTTGCTTTAGGCTCCATCTCATTTGTTTCGGTTCTGTTTGAGTCTAGATGACCAGACTATTTCTTTCTATTGACCCATAAAGTTGAATTTGTTGCACTGATTTATTCTTAAAGCACAAATGTGCTGTCTCTACTCATATGCTATGAATAAACACAGCAGGGACCGTAAACACACACTGTCAGTAATAAAGGAGCACAGCACATCTTTTTTTTCTATAATAAACTTTATGTGATTTTACAACCCACAGTTTTTTTTAGCATTCCAAAGACAACTTACTATTACATGCCTTTTCAATTTTATCATTTATTCCTTTCAATGGAGAAATCCGCATATGAATTAGTTAATAATTGCAAAAAAGTACATATGCAATTATGTTTTTACATGTGCAATAAATAACCCACAGGTGTTAGTGTCATTATTTTGTCCCACATGTAAATTGTCCAAAAACCACCTTTACCTACAGTATATGTGATTTCGTCATTTGTGAAATGCTGTTTCACCGGTGATAAGTAACATGTGCTTTTATGTAATTGTTGCTTCCTATGAGATATCACTTGTGAAATTGTTGTTTTTGCTTGCGGTTTCTTACATTTCATGTGTAAAATATCCAAAAATCACATGTGAGTCCCAGGAATTTCCACATGTAAAATGGATTTCCTCATGTGATAAACATATTGTCTCACATGTGATAAATTCCTTACTTATAAGAGAGAATAAGGAGAGAAAACTTGAAATGGGCTTACCGAACCTACAAGAAAGCAGTAGAGGGTTGTTGTTAGTACCGAATTAAAGCAATAAGCAGACCAAGACCTATCCAGCGTAGCTTCTGTTTGGCTGTGTGGTTTTCACAATTCTTCTAAAAGCCCTGATTATATGACATCAAGTAACTTTCTTGTCATAAAAGCCAATTAGGCAGTGTTGCCTCCCAGCGCTCCCTCCTGATGCTGAGAAAGAGACAGTGCAGCACAGTTGACAGGCAACTCCTCTGGGAAGCTGGAACAGGGAGAGAAGCAGCGATGCAGTGGCTGAATCCTTAAATTGAAAGGATTGCATTTTGCTAGGCTGAAAAGCTCTTAATCATTTGGAATGAAGTTTGGTAAAAAGGCGTGAATGCTTCATTTATCAAACAGAGAACTTTCCCCCAAATGCTGTCACTGTCTTGCAGCATGAAATTAACATAAAATCTCAGAGGGGAAATCACAATCTGAGGACGATGACAAGATGAGGACATGAACTGATTTAATCATCCTTAACCTTTATTTCACCCCAAAGCATCATCTAGGAAGAGTCCTCATTTACAATGGTGTAAATGAGAAGTAGGAATCAAAATGAAATACAGCAAAAAAGGTAGTTGTATCAAAGGATAATGCAAGATAGAAAAAAAATGTAAATACATTAATGAACAAAATACAGCTAGCCTATATCTCTAGCCTCACTACAGTAGGTGCGTAGCTCAGGGGATGGCCGCCCACCACCTTTCGTCCAGACTGAAATATCTCAACAACTTCTGGATTGGTACAGATATTCATGGTCCCCAGAGGATGAATCCTAATGACTTTGGTGATCCCCCAACTTTTCCTCTAGCAGAAATATGAGGTTGACATTTTTGGTTTTTGGCGAAATGTCTCAACAAATACTGGAAGGATTGTCATGAAATTTGGTCCAGATATTCATGTCACTCTTAGGGTGAATTGTAATCACTTTGGTGATACTTGAACTTTTCATCCAGCGCCATCATCAGGTCAAACTTTTAATTTGTCCAACAATGGTTTGTGATCAAATACTTGCCAAACTAATGACATACCATCAGCCTCACTTTGTGTTAGTACTAATTAGCAAATATTAGCATGCTAACACGCTAAACTAAGATGGTGAACATGGTAAACATTATACCTGTTGAACATCAGCATGTTAGCATTGTCATTGTGAACATGTTAGTGCCCTGACATTAGCATTTAGCTCAAAGCTCTGCTCTGAATGGCATCCGGTGACATCTCATAATGCCCAGCAAAGCTCTTCCCACCTTCAACCTGAGCAGTGGTCAAATCATCCAGGATAAGGTTTAACACCTTTGTAGTTTGTTCCATGTGTACAGGTGAAATACTTTATTAAATGTTTATTGAGTATTGATGAATTAGGAAGTCCTGCTCTTGTGTGAAGTTGTTGAACTTGATGCTGACTACTGTGTGTTTCAGAATCTTGTCTTCGTTGGGTTACAGCTGAGTTGGGGAACTCATGCCTGCCTGTTTTTCACAAAAACATACTGGTGAACTAATTATTGTCCCCAGGTGTTGCCTTGGTGATGAGTGTCATTAAATATATTACCTTTTGAATTATCAAAATGGTGAAAAAGAAAACTCCTCACACTCGTGACCTTTCTTCAGGCTCCTCCTTGGGTAATTATTACTTTAATGTAATTGACAAAAGGTCATTTATGCAAAATGAAATGGCAGGGCCGCATTCAATCATTTTAATAGTCCAATGCAGAACATGATTCCGTATTCGGCCCATCCTGAATACATAAATGCCATTCAAAGAATTGGCTGCAATTATTTTAATGTCGCAAAAAAATGTTGCATAACATGTTATGGCATTATTAAGCAAATTGTCAGTAAAGCATCTTTCATGAGACCCAGTACATTAGATGTAACTGTGTTAGATGTTGTGTCTGCTGTTTACAAAATGATCAGGAAGACCTTACTACTGAAAAGGCTGCCCTATGCAAGATTTCATGTAAAATTCCTCCCATTTTAACACCAAAGAGAGAACTCATTCCCTCCCACACTAATTGAGAAATCATTTCAAACCTATTTTCCCAAATGACAGTCTGGGTATGTGTACTGACAGGACGTGATGAATACACTTAAAATACAATGTGAGCCAGTTCTGCATCCAGGGGAAGAACTCTTCACCTCCACCTTCACAACACATGAAGTTTAACATTGCACTAAGTTGATATGGCTAACTTGTTAGCAAACAGTTGCCAATTTACACATCCAGCACAACATTTGCATTAATTTAAAGTTGTGTTTCTTGTCACCTGGAGAATCTAAGTCCAACATTTACTCTTCTTTTATTTCTGAACTTCACCAACCCCTGAGACATATGGGTCTTTAGCAGCTAAATGCTACCACTATGTTCGCCAGCTAGTCGCTAACTTTGTCTGCCTACCGTTTGGTGCTGGGCAGATAGTAAACAGTGCATACGCATAGCTATGGGGGGGCCTAGGTGGGCCTTTGCCGCCCAATTTTGTGCAAGCCCAAACTAAAGTGATTTCCTACTACGCAATCAGGGATTGATAAGTAAAGATAGTTTGCAATTAAGGCCCTTACTGACTGGCGGCCATTCATTTAATAAACTACATGAGTTAATGAAGCTGCTTAAGTGCCAGTCCTGTTATGGTGATAGAGCTTATTTAACTGAAACTGCTGGAAATGAGATTGATGCTAGCGGTGAACCAAAACAGTAAAGTTGTGGGCCGTAAAACCAAAGGCAGACCTGAAAGACACTAAAATGCTTCGTAGAACTGAGGAGAACTGCAGCGTCGGATGATAATTCAGGTGGGTTTGTCACTATGAGCAACACCTTTCACATTACACATTTTTGCCATGTTTATATAAAAACATTGATTAGTGCAGCTTTAAAGATTACTTTGCAGTTTTATGATGTTCACTGATTTACTCTTTGCATCACATCTGGGTTTTTAAGTTGGTCAAAACGTTTCAAATCTCAAACAGTTATTAATTGTTGTGGCTGGAGTAGAGAAACTCATAATGTTGATGTTGCTGGGCAGAGATTATACAGTATGTATTAACAGTATATGCAAATACACATGGTGATTTATGAGCAAACCCAGTTCCAGACCAGTTCTCCACTCCACTTGAAACTGCTATCCACAGCAATTACAGAAGCTGCTGGCCAACTGAGGTGGGTTATATGTAACAAGGCAGCTCACAAATCAACCACCATTTCATTTTACTTCCATTTTCACTGCAGTCTAAGAAGGCAAGTCCATAGAAGCAGGGAATCCCTTTACCCTAGTGTGACAACTCTTCCATTTCATAAAGCAATTGATCTTATTCAAGGCCAAAAGCCTGAAATGACATTTTCTGAATGGACTGTGCAATAATTTATTAAAAGATTTTCAGTCAAAGGCCATGTTGGAAATTGACAAGTCATTCTGGCCTGGAATTCCCCTTACAGTGAAGGTCAAACTAAATCTAATGTTAGTGTTAAATAAGTTTGGTCGTACTCAAGGTTCAGAGTATCTTTTCTTTATATCTATCTGCTGCTCATCTCTCTTCAGGATAACTGCTATGATAACACTCAACTAGGCCAGGCTTATGTATATATTGTCTACTTCACATACAATGACAAACACTACAGGAAGAGAGACTAATAGCTGGCCTAAGAGAGCTGTACGGCAGTTTCTTGAGGCAATATGTGATAAAGAAATAACTAACTTGCAGGCCGGAGGAAATTCCAGAGACAACATGTCTTGTTTTTGTGCAGAAAAGTCATTGAGTGTGGAGTCAGTGTTGTGGTCAATACTTACTTGTGGCAAGATACAGGAGGTGTTTAAAAAAACATGATCTTTCCTTTGCCAAAGTGTTGTAGTTTTCCTAAACTTAACCACACGCTGGACATGAACCTTAAAGGCCTAGGCTTTGCACGGCCAACATCCACCAGGATCACCTCCACCAATGGCAGTTTGCCAAACAACTAATGTCAAGTAGCTAAAGTGAAAGAAAGTATATACTTTTGTGATGCGCTAGAATAAAATCTCGCTGCAAGGTCAGACGTGGAGCCACAAAGGGACCCCTGTCAAAATTAACCATGAAAATGGGATGTCCTTTTGTTCCACATCCTTGACAAATAACACCCACGAGTGAGTCAGTGCATTACAAATTAAGCTTTTTCTCGGAGTCCTTGGTTATTGTTGTCAGCATGCAGAAATAGTTTATTGAACCTGGTATATGACCTTGAATCTAATAGAGGGAGACTGTGTAGAGGCCTGACCAAGGAAATCAAGCTGTTATTGGTCGACTACATGAAAGAGGCTCTCCACTGCTCACCTGCTCCTTCTTTTTTTTTCATCAGCTCAGTGCTTATATGTGACGTCTGCTCTTATGTGGAGCTTTCAAATGGTCAACGCTCTGCTGTTGGTACCTCTACTCAGGCGTTAGCAACGAATGCCCAACAATATTGTTCAGCTGTGTAAGGTTGTAATGAAGAGTGCATGTTGTTTTGAACTGGCTTCATTAGATGGACAATTATTATAAGGCAAAGTCAAATTGTCAATTATGATAGATGTCAGTTCATACTTTAGGGACTGTATAAAAATAATTTGGGGTGGGGAGGGAGGCTGAATCTTATATTCAATTTGATCAAAAAGTCCCTGCCCTGCGTTAATTATATTTTCTTTGGAGCCACCCCTTAACAAAAAAAACTAAACAATCAATCAACCAATCTAGCTGCTCCATAGTTTCTAAAAATGTAACTGCTAAATTTTTACTATAATAAAATAATTAATAAAAATAAAAACTAAATCTGGAATGAGAACAAGTGAGAAGACCTACCTCTGCCCTCTCAAAAACTTTTGGACTACCCTCCCTTCAACAAAAAGTAAAAATAGATAATGCTCCCCCTTTTCTGCCCCGTCCCCCTTAATAATTTCTGTACAGTCCCTTAGAAAATATGTTACCACTAGTACTTTGTACTAGTACTGTACACTAACAACAGTTCTTGCTCCAGCCATACACCTAGTATGCAAACCTTATTTTGTCAGTGTTGTACACACCTGTGAACACTGATTATTAAAAAAATAGAGAGAGAATGAGCTAGAGAGGGAGGTTGGCAGAGATTTGATCAGGAGTGGATATTTGGCTTGATCTTTTGTGAAATGCCGGAGGGTCATCTGTCATTTATTGTTAGCTCCTGAATACAGGAAACTGCTTTGAAAAAGAGATCGATTAACCTTTAGAATAATAGACCCTTTTCACAGCAGACATTTTGACTTGTCAAAGCAGGAAAAGCACAGGTGTAAGTAATAACATTAGCATGGCTCCAATCCATTAAGTGTCCCAGTAAGCCACATCAAAATGTCTGCTGTGAAAAGGGTCTATAGGAAGGTTTATAAAGAAATGAGACTGGATGTACTCCTCATTGTTTAGCAAAGCTATGTGGTCCACCCATCCAAACATTATTAGCCAAATTAAAAATACTTTCCTCATGAATATAGTCTCAATGTCATAATTACAAAGTTCAACAAATGGTAATTTATATTCCTAAAATGTACAGTGGAAAACTAGAGATCCGGGCTGAAAGGGACAGCTAGCTGTTGTTTCTCAGCAACATTTCATACATCTGTCAAAAGAAGAAAAGCAGGGCCAAGGTCAGCATGGCTCCTAGCTGCTCACCTCGTCAGCAATATGACGGGAATATGAGCTGGAAATGTGCTGTGCTGTGCTGTACACACACACACCTGACACTGCTCCCATCAAGTCAATGTACACAGCTCTCTTCCTTTAGAGCTGTTTTCTTTTTGTGTTTCTTATCTACCTTTTGTTTGGAATCAAGACACTTATTCAGCTGCAAGTATTTGAATTATCTGGTAATGTCTTGATGATGTGTTTATGCTTGTGTAATCATGCTACTATCTCATTTATAATAGTGCCTGTACTATTGTTGAATGACCTGATTATTGATTGCTTGTATAAAACAATGTAAATTCTATTAACAGTTTCCTTAGTTTCTTCATATATACAAGAGGATGGAAATATAAATCTAAATCACTGACTCTGTCAATATACAGCTAATACACACTGCCAGCCACAGTCACAAGCAAATACCCACAAATCATTATGTTCATAAGACACAGGTCTGTGGTGTTTGAACTGTACCACCTAAGAGTGGCATCGCAGATAGGAGCTAAATGACCTGAAGCTCAATACACATCCATATGACACTTTTCACATGTGAGGAACAGAATCTGGAGCACCAGCTGAGGAAACACACAGGCCCCCCTCGTCCTGACGTAGCTCCTGTTAGAGAAAGGAAGCACTGTTACGAAACAGTACAATACAGTACAGTCGGTCCACCACTTTGGTCCAGAATGAAATGTCCTCAGTTGTACTCTGTGTTTACTGCTAATTAGCAAATGTTAGCATGCTAATGCATAAAACTAAGATGGTGAACAAGCTAAACATTATACATGCTAAACAACAGCATGTTAGCATTGTCATTGTGAGCATGTTAGCATGACATTAGCATTTAGCTCAAAGCACTGCTGTGCCTATAAGTACAGTTAGTCCTGTTAAATGTGCAGAATGTCATAAAATAAAATGTATCTTCCTTGCACAGAAGGCATTCAGTAACATAAAGTACACTTTGTCATCACAAAAGCATTACTTGAAAAAGATGCAAGTAGAAAGAGAGTGGTCTGAGAAACAGCTCTGCATCAGAAAGTTAATTTGTCTTGAACTCTAATGACCTGCGTTCATTTCCTCATTCAGGCTTTCTTTGTGAGAGTAAACCATAATGCCAAAAGGCTTAGGTTTCTCTTTTATAATAAGTATTAAAACATTTACACAAAGATTTAGTTAAAACCAAGTTGATTTAGTTGTCTAAATTGTCAATGATTTTGTGTGTTGCGACATCATTGTGACAAATGCGACCCGAGATTTTTGCTCATTGTTGTATTGATGAGGTACATGTTACTTCATTGTATTCACTATTTTTTCAGTATCATGTTATTCTCTCATTGTAATAGGGTTTCTAATTAAATATTTGTTTTGAAAAATATATTGTAAAAATATCCTGCGTATCCAAAAGAAGAGGATACCATTTGTGAGCAACAATTCTGTAAACTCCAGATGCAGGTTCCCTTTGTTGACTGATTTAAATGCTTTGTTAAACATATAAAGTGGGTCCTAAAGTATTTGTTTAAAGTTTTATTCTGTGAAGGAAAATGGAGAAATGAGAGAGGCAAAAAGTGCATTATTGTTGAAACTTCTCCAAAAATGTAAAGGTTGTACAGCTTGATATTGGTGTTGGGATGCAACTTTGCAATATGTAATATCCTCTACATCCTCTTCACAGTGATGGAGTGAGTGAATTATAAGTAGTTCCACATTTGTTTTTGTTTTTTTTAAGATCTTTGGATTGAATATGAGACAATTGACGAAGAATGATGAAAAAGTGATGAAGGTGTCCAGTTTATAATGCACTACTGTCACATCGTCCAATTTATGGTTGAGGAGCGTAACATTTAGACACGTTACCTGTATTTCAGTGCTAGTTTCACAGATTCCTGTAACGGTGTTGCATAAATGACACTCCTACTATAACCTTCTCTACAAATAAGTGACTAGCTCATCTGCCACAAATTGTTTTCAGCCTTCTTCCCTCCGGTCTTATCGACCACTGACATGTTTCATAAAGGCAGTACTCCTGTGAGAGATGTCCTGGGGCGCCTGAGAAACAAGCTGTGATTACATGGCTTCTTTCTTGCCACAGTCTCTCTTTCTGTTCACAATTTGATTGGCTGAGGTGATGGAAACATTAGCCTGCATGGTCTTATTTTCCCCTCTTCAGTCAAGATTTTTCATGCCTCACTGGGTGCTTGTATGCTCCACCAGGGTTTGTAGCTTTTGACTGAGAACTCTTTTGCAGATGCCGCTTTATTAATGCAAGATTACTGTGCCTTTTAACCACACACAAATTCTACAGGAACTTAACTGTGACTGCACAGGGAAACTCTCATGAGACTGGTCTCTCTCTATTTTATTGCTGTATTATGTTTTAAAGTAAAAGCTTTTTCACCTCCACTTCAGCGTACAGAATAATGGCTCTCAGAAAACGGTATACAAAAGTTTAAAGTGAACTTTAAAATAAAGTGTCCATAAAGATGTTCAGAAGTCACCCAGGAAGGTACACTTAATTAAAGTTGCTGTGTAGAAATTTAATTCATTATGATTTATACAGCGTGATCATTTTTGGATGTTATTTAAGTGTTTTAAGTTTAAAACCATATTTTATGAGATGGATTTCTGCTGGGTCTTCAAAACACTCAAGCAGATATTTAAAATTTTTAAATATGGAAAAAGAAAGAAATTACATTTATAGTTTCTATGTATGTATCACTGATGGAGTCTATTGGTCATTGGTGCAACAAACACAACAAATATGTGTATAAAACATTACATTCAGCTGATTTGTGCAATTAAACTTTTCATAGTTCTGATTTGCTCTTCTACTACCAAACAAAATGTAAAGCTCCATTTATTGTTCATCAAACTAGACTAAATTGACCTAATGTATGACAATGCAAAAAAATCAGTTCAAAATTTTTTTGTTTTGAACTGGTGTACTCCAAAGTGCCAAATGATCAGACTCAAAAGTGAAGCAAGTGCAAGGTTTCGGACAAAGGGTCAACCCATAATCCCATATGGTCTCTTCTAGCCAGTCAAATGGTAACTGACATTGGTGCGCTTATTGGTTTGGGAGAGAATGCCAGCAATTGTTCTGTTGCCTTGATCTCTTTGACCTCCCTGTGATCAGCTGCTGCGTAATTTTGTATCTAACTAATGTCTTTTAAACTTTTGGCTCTATGGTCTGTATACATACATGTATCATGTAGGTCTAATATGAATCAGCATTTTTACCTTTTTGGCATTGTCACCTTTTTGGGAGGCCATAAACCAATGATTCTGCTTTTTTCCCTGCATTTTTAAAATGGCACCACCCAATTGTTTTCTTCAGATTTTGGGGAGCATCTGTTTCTGGTCTACAACTGAGAAATATGTTGAAATAACAGCAACATTTTTATGTGCACTTATCATTACATATTTATTGACAATAACTGTGAATCAGTCATTTTACAGTAAAATGTAGTAGTAATGTAATATAACTGTAAATACCACCAAGCACTGCATCAGAAACTGGTTAGTTGTTCATTTTATCTGCACTAACCATGTTCAAGTAGAAAACTAATAATAGCTTTCCAAGCTAAAATGTATAAATGATGATTTCTTAAATGACAATAGCCAAAAAGCTGTTTTTGTGTGTGATGGTATTACTGGTCTCCTCCATGAATCGCCACCTTAACGTGGTGGAGGAGTTTGGGTGCCCCTGTGACCCTGGGAGCTGTGTTGGCATTAGCCCCTGGTAGGGTCTCCCAAGGCAAATTGGTCCCAGGGGAGGGGCCAGACTAAGAGCGATTCACAAAATGCTGATGGATCAGACTAAAATGAGCTGCGGCACCTCGCCTGGAAAAGGGAGAAAAATCAACATGGAGCCGCCACCCTGTGGGCCCACCACCTGCAGGGATAGGCATCGGGGTTGGGTGCAATGTAAGCCGGGCGGCAGGCAAAGGCGGGGACCTAGGCGTGCCGATCCTCGGCATCGCAGACTGACTTTAGGGACATGGAACATCACCTCTCTGGTGGGGAAAGAGCCGGAGCTGGTGCGGGAGGTGGAGCGGTAACAGCTAGATATAGTTGGGCTCACCTCTACGCATGGCTCTGGAACCAAACTCTCTTCTCTTCCAGAGTTGCCAAGGGTGAGACGCGCCGGGCAGGTGTGGGGATATGATTGACTTTGTGGTTGTATCGTCACATCTGTGGCCATATGTCTTGGACACTCAGGTGAAGAGAGGGGCAGAGCTTTTAACTGATCACCACCTGGTGGTGAGCTGGATCAGATGGCGGGGGCGGCTGCCGGACAGACCTGGCAAACCCAAACGTGTAGTGAGGGTGAACTGGGAACGTCTGGCAGAGGCCCCTGTCCGCGAGATCTTCAACTCCCACCTCCGGAAGAATTTCTTGTGCATCCTGGGGGAGGTTGGGGACATGGAACAAGAGTGGACCATGTTCAAAGCCTCCATTGCAGAGGTAGCTACTAAGAGTTGTGGTCTGAAGGCCGTCGGTGTCTGTCAAGGCGGCGGAAGCCATCAAGCTGAAGGAGGCTTTTCGGGCTTGGCTGTCCCAGAGGTCTCCTGAAGCAGCAGACAGATACCGGGAGGCCAGAAGGGCTGCGGCTCCGGTCGTCACCGAAGCAAAAACCCGGGTGTGGGAGGAGTTTGGGGAGGCTATGGAGAAGGACTTTCAGTTGGCCTCAAGGAGGTTCTGGCAAACCGTTAGACGACTCAGGAAGGGAAAGCAGGGCTTGGCCCAGGCTGTGCTTAGTGGGGGAGGAGAGCTGCTGACCCGGAGTGGGGAGGTTGTCGAGCGGTGGAAAGAGCACTTTGAGGAACTCCTGAACCCGACCAACACGTCCTCTGTGGAGGAGGCAGAGTCTGAAGACTCGGGGGAAGACTCAACCATATTCCTGGCAGAGGTCTCCGACGTAGTCAAAAGCTCCTCAGTGGCAAGGCACCAGGTGTGGATGAGATTTGCCCTGAGATGCTGAAGGCTCTGGACGTTGTTGGGCTGTCTTGCCTGACACACCTCTTCAGTGTCACGTGGAGGTCGGGGACAGTGTCTGTGGAGTGGCAGACTGGGGTGGTGGTTCCCATCTTCAAAAAGGGGAACTGGAGGGCGATTCTGACCGATTGTCGAACCTCGGATCCAGGAGGAGCAATGTGGATTCCGTCCTGGCCATGGCACAGTGGACCAGCTCTTTACCCTTGCAGGGCTGCTGAGGGTTTCATGGGAGTTTGCCCATCCAGTCTACATGTGTTTTGTCGACATGGAGAAGGCTTTCGACCGTGTCCCTCGGGTGGTCCTGTGAGGGGTACTGAGTATGGGGTACCAGGGTCGCTGCTATAAGCCATCCGGTCCCTGTATAACCAAAGTGAGAGCTGTGTCTGCATTCTCGGCACAAAGTCAAACACGTTTTCAGTGGGTGTTGGACTTCACCAGGGCTGCCCCTTGTCGCCGATTCTGTTTGTGATATTCATGGACAGGATCTCAAGGCGCAGCCAGGGGGAGGAGAGTGTCCGGTTTGGTGACTTCAGAATTGCGGCTCTTTGCAGATGATGTGGTTTTGTTGGCTTCATCAGGCTGTGACCTTCAGCATGCACTGGGGTGGTTTGCAGCAGAGTGTGAAGCGGTTGGGATGAGAGTCAGCACCTCCAAGTCTGAGGCCATGGTTCTCTGCCAGAAAACGGTGGATTGACCCCTTTGGGTTGGAAGTGAGCTGCTGCCCCAGACGAAAGAGTTCAAGTATCTCAGGGTCTTGTTCACAAGTGAGGGTAAAATGGAGCGTGAGATGGACAGGTGGATTGGTTCAGCATCAGCAGTTTTGCGGGCGTTGTACCGGTCCGTTGTGGTGAAGAAGGAGCTGAGCCAGAAGGCAAAGCTTTCAATTTACCAGTCGGTCTACGTTCCAACCTTCACCTATGTTCATGAGCTTTGGGTAGTGACCGAAAGAATGAGATCGCGGATACAAGTGGCCAAAATGAGTTTCCTCCGAAGGGTGGCTGGGCTCACCCTTAGAGACAGGGTAAGGAGCTCGGACATCCAGAGGAAGCTCGGAGTAGAGCCGCTGCTCCTTCGCATCAAAAGGAGCCAATTGAGGTGGTTCGGGCATCTGATTAGGATGCCTCCTGGATGCCTCCCTTTAGAGGTTTTCCAGGCATGTCCAACTGGTAGGAGGCCCCGGGGTAGACCCAGAACATGCTGGAGGGATTATATATCTCATCTGGCCTGGCAACGCCTTGGGATCCCCTAGGAGCTGGAAAGCGTTGCTGGGGAGAGGGACGTCTGGACAACCCTACTTAACCTGCTGCCACCGCGACCCGGCCCCAGATAAGCGGAAGAAAATGGATGGATGGATGGATGGATGGATGAATGGAGTATTACTGGTTTGCATAGGGTCATTCCAACTAGTTAGGACACTTTTGTTGCTAGCTATCTGTATACTGTAGTTATAGCTAGCTAGCTGTGTTGCTGAGTCCCCTTTTTCTGATGTTATCTGCATTATCACATGGCAAAACTGTTTCACAAATAATTAACAGTACAAAATGTTTACGGCCAAGCAAATTTAGGATTTGTGATTTTTGAAGTTTGAAGTTTTATATCGTAATAAAATGGGAAGTAAAGGCTGAAACTTGCAAAGTTCTAACGCTATCTCTGAGCTAGCCGCAGTTCTGCTAGGTGCTGTAAGTCAAAGCAATCTCTCATTGACCATACTTACATACGCACACTTACATCATTGTGACTTTTTTCCCCGTATTTACAATATCCACTAACATTCTCTTCTAATATAATTTTTCAATGTTTTTAGCTGTGATCTCTGCTGTCTAAAATACGTCTACATCATTCAGCCTTTTCTGTCCTGCTGTTATTACAGACATGTCTGAACTGGCTGTCAAGCTGGTGACATTTAAGCCATGAGCGATTTGAACTTCTGGGAAATCGCTCATCATAAAGGCTGCTATAAAACAAAAAAATTTAATAAACGAGGATATTAGATTACCATTACCATTCTCATCCAGACATAGGGAATGAACCACATGGCATACTGTTCCGAGGCCGTTTCTTTTAGTAATTTACATTATTACAAATGACAATGTGGTTCTTACTTCTGGGACAGAACCCAGAAGCTCTGGTTGAATTTTGGCTCTCCATCTGGTCCTTTAAAATGCCCAATGTGTGTTGAAAATTCTGAAATAATTTATTTTTTAAATACTAGTATTATTAGAATTGTTTATATTTATTTTTCTGTGAAGAGGGCTCATCGTGTGAAATAGAACAGAAACATAATTATCTCTCATGATCAATACAATGAGCTTCACCCTTGCTATTAAGATGCAAATTAAGCTTTCAACTGTGCACTGTTACTGACAGTAACACACGACAGTAACACACGATAATATCTGCACTCTTTAGGGGTGTTTTTCAGTAATATTAGTAGCATAAAGCTAATGAACCCAAATGTGAGACACAGGCGAGGAGACCGGAGTTTAAATAAAGAAGATAATTTATTGCAGGGTTAAAGGGATGGGATGTGAGCTGGAGAAGAGCAGGGCAGAAGGGGTGACTGAAAGTGTGGGGATTGTAGGGACAGCAGAAACAGGATTAGTAGCAGGTAAACAGGCAACAAGCAAATCTAAGCTAGATAGGCTGGAAACTCAGACTGACAAGGTGGATGTGGTAGAGCTGAGTCTTTGTAGTCTTGATAGGATGGGATGCAGCTGGTGGGGCTCTGCTCTGGTTCTGGCACACCTGTCTCCACTCAGACCATCACACTCACACACAGACACACAGGGAAGAGAGAGAGAGAGAGAGACTGCAGGCTAGGCAGTGGTGGAGACAAAAGCAGCCAACTCAGATCCCATGCATTCAATATTTGGTAAAAAGACTGAACACAAAACAGTGGGGTGAAGGTTGACTGGCATATTTCGCCAACATTGAGACTGTTGTACAGCCAACAAGTGTTCAAGTACATACTTGAACACTTGTTGTCTCATTGAGTTGAGGCTGCTCAGGACAATAACATGCCTGTAACAAGGCTGGTTCTTTGTGAATGAACCAAATCATTTTAAGTTGAGTAGTGTAGTAAGAACGAAGCACACCTTAAGGGACAGAGTGCAGATGTGCTGGACGAGGGTGAGATGATGAACAGGCAACATCGGAAACCTGATCAATCCCAATGCGGTTGTTTTGTTTGTTTTTACACCTGCATACAGGGGCTCAATAGTTCTTCTAAAGTAATGATTGTGTGCTGGTGCAAGACTTGGTGAAGTCAAGCGTGAATGCTTTCTCTCAACAAGGGAGACTTTCTTGCATAGCTTGCCGGTCTCAGCAACTATATTAAAACAACAATTTCAAGGCAACATTTCCACCTTAATTGGCTTGCATTGCGTTGATGATTGTGTCCTGGGGCATTAAACAAATAAATATCGACAGAGTTTGAGGGAAATGTCAGCCTTCTCAGCTCTCCTCATATGTATGCTTGTCATGATCCGACCCGGTTGACATACAGCCTGATCTAACAAGTTTATAAAGGGAAAAAACAAGCTTGAAAAGTGTCGATTTACTGTACATTTCAAGATAAAGGCTACAGTTTGTCAACTGTGTTGTTCTCTACACCATAGAATGAACACCCATTCAATTGGTATAATATCTTCTCGATCCAAGACTAAATTATATGGAGTAGTAATATGCAAAATAACTGTACAGAAGGAATAAGAGCCATGATTCACTGTCGGAGCCAATGGTTGGAATTTGTACTAAAGGAAAATCATCAGCGATATTCTTTGCTTATGTGAATTTGTTGGCATTCTGCTGATGGCAGAAGCAGCATTTCCCCTCTTGTTTCTCATTGTCAAAATGAACGCAAAAATGTGCAGCACTCCAAACGTAATAGGGCTGGAAGGCAAAGGCAGGCACATAAATAAGGTTCATAGAGCCAGGCCCATTTCATTGGTGCAGCTGCCCACTGCTGAGGCTTTTATTCTGTCTCATCCTCTCAGACACTTCAGCCCCGCTCTGTCTCATTTTCACCCGTTTCGATCTTTTAACTCTTTGCCAAATCAGTGTGGCTCTCTCTGGCCAGTAAATCTTTATTGGTACCCCCGCCTTTCACAGGATAACTGGATAGATTTCTCCAAATCTAGTTATACATGTACATGGTTTAATAATTCAAGAAAACTGTGTAACTGGTGCCTCAATATGGCTTTATCCCATTTGGTGAAGTATAACACCTGCGTTTCAGCAACCTTCAATTAGACACACAACGACCAGTGTCCATTTTGCACATAATATTTCTAGCCACAGGAAAGCCTTGCTCAGCTGTTTCTCTAATGGATCACTCATGTTTCCGTGCAATTCTGCATTCTGAAGAAAAAAATCCGCCCAGCAGGTTAAAAGGTCACCTAACTCCACCTCTTCCTGATAGTCCAAGGTGTCTGGAAAAAGCTAGCAAGTAGCAGTAGCTAGCAAAAAGTGATTTCATAATGAATGACACCTGCATTGCTTCCCTTGGTGTGGAAGTTTGCTAACAAGTTTGCCAGCCCCACCCAACTAATTTCCAAATCAAGATGCGATCACAAGAATGGAGATAATAAGAACTCATATTAATACCAGGTGTAAATGCGAAGGCCTGTGGATCACATGTCATGATCCAGATCATGTATCCATATATGGATCACGTTATTATCAGGCGTAACTGTATGGAGTCATAGGAGTGCCATAAAAAAGAATAAATCTGGGAAAGAAAATTTAGTTCTAGTTAATAGTTAATAGTTTTTCCCCCTTGTTTTTTCTTTTCACTTCTTGCTTTTGCTATTACGCTTTTTATTTCAACTTTCCCATATTGCTTTTCTCTTATAGCTTTTGCTTTTCACTTATTGCTTTTGTTTTCCATGAAGGGCCCAGCTGTCAATCAACTGGCTTTGGGCGGGCCTTCCTGCCCAGGCTGAGTAATCAATTCAATTTAATCAAATCAATTTAATGTTTGCATTACAAAAAACAGCCTCAGTGGTGTCTTACTGAAGAAATGCTATTGCCATTTCATTTGAAACAGCAATCTTTGTACACATGAATTGAAAAGCCAAAGCAATATTTAAGTCATTTGTTTAGCTTTTAGAAATTACCCTTTGGCAATATAACAACTGTATGTAACCAGTGTTTAAGTCCATGAGTATTTGCACACATGCATAGTGTAACCTGTGATCGTGTGTAGGCAATACCTCTTTCCTATCAACAACACATGCTGAAGTAACTATTGTGAGTGTCATTTGAGGTTCTACCGCGAAAATAAAGTGTGTGTGGCATTAAAATTTATGGCAGCTGATGAAATGTTACAGCAGTCACCAATTAGTGCCTCTGTGTTCCAAGCACATTATCTCCCAGCACATTAGGCTCTACTCAGCTCCATAACATTGTATGTGTAATTACTGTAATATATACTATACTGTTAGCATTGTCACTTTGAACCAAACTGAAAGAGGTTTGATGACTGAGATATTTGGAGTGACATTATCTACAGCTGCTGAACATAAAATGTGCGAGGGTGTCATATTGTTTGTGTTGAGAGTACAGTTGGCCTCTGATAGCTCTGATGAGATGAATTTGTGTCGAAGCAGGCCACCACATGCTGAGTGACTTCAAAACGAAGCCATCGACCCCTCTGATTGATGTCCTCGGTGCTCATAGCTCATACAGAAGCTATCTGTGCCTGATTCATGCCGGTCTTGGATGAGGCAGTTTCTTCAATGGCTGCTGGTAATAAATCAGTAGAGATGGAGGTGGCAAAAAAGAGATCATCTTACGAGACATTCAAGTAATAATGCACCATCCACAAGGCACTGCAATTATTGTCTGTTTATTAAAGACAAATAACAATACAAAACAATCCATCAAACAGCAAGAGCAGAAAAAAGCTACTTGAGACAGAAATGTGCACAAAACGACGTCTCAGATGGAAATACATCAGGTATCGGATTTTGTCATCTTTGTGTTCACATCACAAAAGTTTGCGTTCATGCTGCAAACTGCGCAGAAAACATCTCCACCACAACTGTTTGGTATTTTCCCAAAAAATGAAAAGCATTTCAACTGAGAACAGAGGGAGAATTTAATAAAAGTGCACGAATGAGAGGTACTTTACGCTACAAACCACAGGCTTCAAACGTTTTTTTAATTGTTTTATTTTCTCACATATTCCACTTTTGGAGCTTATTAGCTTCCACTGGCTGGTTTGAAATGATAGAAAACACACGGATGGAACAATGGACCAAAACAAGCTATTATTTTTAAAATGCACTCGCTGGCACACATTTGGAAAACACAATATTGAATTAATTTCACATTGCACAATCAATCAATTTCAAGCAACTTTACATTATAGACAAAAAAACCTGCTGCTCAGTATGAAACAGGTGCCTTTCATTTAGTTCACTCAGTATTTATTCTCTCGAGTGCGCTTCAATTTATACATATCTGTAGCTCAAGCAAACAGCAGAAATTTCATTTTTTTAATAGCAGGGTGTACATACTGTGGATTGCACCAACTTGAGTATGGCACTTTGTTGTGATCTATTTACACATTCTGTCATTGCCCTGTATTTTGCTGAGCAGATCAATCACAGCAAAGCACTGCACTCTGCAGTCTCAGCCAATATCTGTGAATTACTGTCGCAACAGTTATCTGACCCTTAGACGATCGGCATCTCTGTCAGCACATCAGGGTTACACATTTCTCTCTCATTATTAGACACTGGCCACTGACCTTCACAGGCTCCACTGTGGTCGTCTTCACAGTGAGCAAAGGAACATAGGGCTTCGTTGTGTCTGTCCCTGCAGAAATCATTAGAGTTCAGGAGATTCTATATTCACACAGCAGGTTTAAGTGAGTGAGTGTAACATCTGTCCTGTTCTTTACTTGGACCTTGTCAAAAGGTCATGTAATTCCATATCTGTGCTTTCTCTCTAGTAGCGTAATTAAAATGTCATGGTGTTGTGCATTTGGATTAATTTGAATTACATGGTTTCTGGTGAGGAGGTAGGTACATGAACAAAGAGGAAAGACTTGCTAGTAAAACGTTGGTGCCACTGAGATGGTACCCTATGTCTGGGTGATATAAACACTGATTGGATAGAACATTTCCTTTATAGAAAATTAGAAACTTTGATACACTGTAGATAAATTAGACTGCTTGACAACATACTATTAACCCAATCCCAACACAGAAACAGAGCTATTTCTAACCAGTGATATGCAGTGTTGGGCAAGTTACTTTTTACACAATTTACACATTACATATTATTCATTTTAAAAGTAATTACGTCACTTTACAAATTACTTAACGGCAAAAGTAATTTGTTACATTAGTCGTTAATTTACTTTCATTACACTGCCCAGTCCATCGTGCCATCATGTTATATATTTAACACATGTAGAAAACGAAAAACGAGACAAGCAGCCAGCCTACGGTTTGGAGGTATTTTTTGACCATCAACAGCTAGCTTGATGTTAGCCCTAGTGACTGCATGAACTCCTGTTAGCAAGACGGCTAATATGACGCAATATCTATATAAGAAAACTTTGGAGTTACTGGGAGTCGCATTTCTTTTTTGGAGGCTCCCCACCTCCTCACACCTCCAGCGCCTGAACCAAGCTAATACTTTTCCTGTCCTATTAACCCTTTTTTGGCATTGTGTATATTTTGCATTTGCACTTTATTGGTATCTTATATTTGCACTCTTCCTACTTTGTACTGTAACTGCTACACAACTTCTTGTCCACTGAACACACCAAAAGTGATATCAACCCTCCATCAAACTACCAGTTAGACGGAAAACAAGTCGACCCCCAAACTGTCAAAGTAACAACCTGTACTGGGATAAGTAATATAATGGAGTGAACACACCCTCCCAATTTGGCGGTCTATTTAAGCTGCAAAAAATTCCCATCTCTCCCTCTGCCTGTCAATGCCACTGATGCCCTGCATCAGTATTGCTGCCTGTTCTTTCAGCCCCACCACCCCAGCAACCACCTGCAGGGAGTTTAAGATATTTGATATATCACTCCCCAATATGTCTATATAAACATATCTGTGGGGAAAGATGAGGTCTGAGTCTAGACGCCTAACTCTAACTATGTCCTGCTGCTATAATAAACATTTCAAACATGAGTTGTCTGACTGATATGTAATTACTGAATTTCAAATTGTAATCCCTTACACAACTCATTACTGACAAAACCATTGGTCATTTGGCACTCTTTTAGAAAATGACAACCCCCTTCCCGAGATAGGCACAGCGGGTTGGTTGAGTTAGCTAAACACATCACATGCTTTTGTTTTGGTATAAGGAGTTGGGTAATTTGACGGGAGAGACGAGCACATCCTTTGGAGGAACTTTTTTTGTGTCGATACAGAGAGCGACTGCCGTGGATGAATAAAGTAATGTCGGTGGTGTGGCGTTACTTTGGCTACTTAAAGTCCTGTTTGACTGTAACTTAAAGTCCAACATGAAACAGATACTGTAGGTGGTCTTTACTGTTAACAAAGCCAAAAATGAGTGTCAACAAAGATGGGAAATACCAGGAACTAAGTAAAACCTAAAGCATCACCATCTGATAATTCACGCAGAATGCAAGCGCTTGCACTCTCACCAGTAATTAGACCCACCTGCAGGAACGAGTAGCGAGGCTCTCAGAGAAACACCCATGCAACAAACTGGGACATTACTATTTTAACTGATGAAGTAACTGACCCAGGATATAGGCTCCATGGCTGTAAACATTTCACACTTCAGGATGCACTGACAGGATTGTAGATATTTTATTTATTTTTGTATAATTGATTCATTTAAATAGATATTCTGTCTGCAGCTTAGATCATTTTTGATCACTTTAACCTCAAGAAAATGAGTGACATAATTTAAATCTTGATAAATTCCGATGATGATGAAATGTTTTGCCATATCACCCAGCCCTATGATATCCACTTGGAAAACTTCCCGCTGTTAAGGGTGACATATTATGGTGTTTGGTTTAACAAAGTCTGGTTCTATTTAGAGTGGAGAGGGAAGAGGATGTAGATGGAAGCAGTTTGCTTCAACCCAACCAATCATGCAACTATAGGATAAACTTGATGACATTAACTGCTCTCATGCAACTTTTTCCTGCAACATTTTAACATTTATACAAAGGTGTCTCTGCATTATATCATAAAGATTCGGTACATCACATCCTGCATTAATAACTGGTTTCCTGTTTTTCAGACAAATTAGACACGAGCAGAAGCTTTCTCTGCAGAACTGAGAATCACTGCTGTATCGATCGAACTGTATTTTGCAAGACTGACGAAAGCTCCCTACACTTATCACAAAATACTAAAAGGCCTGTATGTCAGCTCATCTCATAGCATCCTATTTGGCTTTTGGCAAATGGTCTTGTGAAATAAAATAAACATTTTCAAGAAAAAAACACCAGAAATTAAATTGGAAGTGTCTGGGTACTTTTAATTAAACCTTCTCTAAAATGTCTCGTGGGTGACCGAATCCATACCGCAGCTGTCAGAATCTCTGCTATCCTTTTTAGGTGGAAGGTTTGTTTTTCAGTCAGGCTTTGACATCACTCCTTGACAGGGAAGGCTTCTCGAATGGCATCTTCTTGGCATTCGGCAGGATGCTGGCTGGTAGGTACTGATCTGTCGGCGTGTTTAGCTCGTCCATTTCTGTAGTGAAGTGGTCGGGACTTTCCCCATTGGACGTCTCCTTGATGACACTGTAGGTTAGCGCCACACTGTAAGAAGCTGGCTTCTCCATACGCTGAGGGCCGCAGTGACACAACTTCTTAAAAGCAGCGCGGAACTTCTGGGACATGGCGTTGTAGATGACCGGGTTGATGGCGCTGTTAAGGTAGATGCAGAGACGGCAGAAGAGCAGGAACCAGGTGTCCAGGTAGGCCTTGTCCAGGAAGGAGTTGACCACCACTAAGGTCCGGTAGGGCATCCAAAGTAAGGCGAAGAGGATCACCACCACGGCCAGCATCTTTGTCACCTAATAACATTCAATTGTGCGTTAAAAAAAAGGCTACAACATAATGAAATCACAGAAAACTGGATAATTAAATTAACTTTAAGTGTTTTTCATGCACATGGAGTCTATACAGTATGAGTCACAACACAAGGCACACGAACTATAAGCCTTTGTCACAGCAGGCCTTTTGATTTGTCATAGTAGGAAAAGCACAGCTGTTACTAATAACATTAACAGTGGCTCCGTTCTATTCAGGTGAGACAGTGAGCCAGCATGCACAATACCAAGACCCTGAAACTGAAGCAGCTAAATGGAATTCTGCTATCATTCATTTTATTATTTACATCTGTGCTTTTCCTACTGTGACATGAAAAAACTCCTTCAGTGAAAAGGGCCTATTCTTACAGTTACAATCCTGAAGATTTTCATGAAATTAAATTAAATATTATTTATTTCAGTAATAGCCTTTCAATGTGTTCTGTAACTACCTCTCTATATATTAGTTTTCATTGTTAGTGGCAGAGTCCGTCATTCTCATTTAAGTAATAATCTACCCACACATGAGGGATTCACAGGAAGAAATGCATATATGTAATCCACCGTTACTGTTTGTTATTTTATCTCATTGATATTAACCCCTGTGTTTACCGAACCACTCACTGAACACTTCCTGCTGCTGCTTCACATTAAAAGCATTCAACTGCCAAAACAGGGGGTGACTTTTAATGTGAAGCAGTCATTTACTATTTGGAAAAGGGAGCTGTCTTGCATGTATTTGTCACTGAGGTTTAGCGCTGACAGCGATCGTTCATCAAAAATGGGTCCACAAAACAAAAGCGATTGTTATCTTTTTTTTTTAACGGGATCAGTTTTTGTTTGGCTGTGCTGTAAACGGAGAATGTACCTACTCAACTAGTGAATTCTGAGACCTGTAGTATTAAACCAAACTGCACCAATAACCACAGCTGTCGCCAGATCAACCAGGGCTGAAATCTTAAGAATTGTAACTTTAGGGTATGTGATAGGGGCACCAGGGATCTTCATGCCGGCCCCGGCGCAGGGGAATCATTTGTTTTTTTGACCAACTGACACACTGTATCTTGCCTGTGAACACAGCTGCAGCTCCACCTAAACACTTGGCTTGAGTCAACTTGAGTATGTTTAATGAGATTAACAGGGTGCAGCCACAGTCCTGCACAAATATTGATGGTGTGACTGGAATTTTGGAAGTGTTAACAGAATCATTCAATATTCTGTTTGGTGTTTGTTTTCCCCAAAGTTCTTTAAGGAAAAAAGACAGCATTCCAGTAGTAATGAAAAAATAGAGTGAATTCATGTCTCGATTATTTTGTGGTTATTTTATTTACAAGGACCTGCTGATGGACTTTGACGTGAAGCCTTCGTCAGAACGTCACTGAGTTCTCTTGTTTTAAAGGACACGTCATACAATCAGCAGGAAAGCCGTTACACCTGTGTCCTCACAGTGGGGTGCATTCAAGAGCAAGAAAGTTCTCAGATCAGGTGATATAGGCTAATCAAACCAAGAAAAACGTTATGAAAGCAAATCTACAAATACAAAATTAATTAAAAAGTAAAATAAAGTAAAGGCACTTTAAAGCTGTTTGCAAGATTTTGACTCCATATACTTTCCTGTTAGAACTTTTCAATGTGGTCCTCAAAAGCAACTACTTCCAAAAATCAAGACTGTCTGCAAATTTTTGAACTGCTACGACAGCAGCAGTAGCTCTCAACTATGGAAACTAATTCAGTCTATAATGATAATCTAGTCTAAAATAAATGTTTTATGTACACCCACTGCAAGTCACTAGCGTAAGGAACAACAATAAAGGAGGCAAAGAGTAAAAGGTTTTTTTTATTACAGAAGTTCAGCTTTGCAACATACCAGATTATAAAGAGGTTTTCTGTGGCGTTACCACACCAAAATATATCAAAATATCCATACCTAACACAGATTACACTTCACAGATTAATATCAATGGGGTGCTCTGGTAGGTCAGATTTTATGTATAAAATCATGTTCTCTTCCAAAAGAGAGCATCATTACAAGTGTACAGCTTGAAGATTAAATACATGCAAATACAGCAGTGTGGGTGAAACTGTGACCATAAACAAAACCAAGCTTTTCCTTGGAAAAACTTTGTGATGCAACTTTAAAATCACCCTATTGCAGATCTCATAAAACATTCATTATTTATTAAGATTTCTAATTTAGATATGCAAATATTAATTTAAATATTAATTTGTATGCACACTTTTAAAAAAGCCTGGATTTGTAGATATAATTACTTGATGATAATCCTGATTTGAAACTTAATTTAATCTTATCCATATTTATATTGTGTTGTCTCAGCTGCAGTCAGGTGAGTCTAACTGGGTTGGATAGGGCCGCTGCCAGTGTCAGTGCGAAACCTAATCCTAGATCCTCATTACTGCTTGACCTTTATGTAATTCACTATTGTACATGGGGGATGGTATGAATTGTTCCTTGTGTCCACAATGAGCTGACCACCAGAAACATGTGATTGTGTAGTCAAAGATAAACCACAAGCCATACTGATGGAGAAAAAGCCAAAAGCCTATTTGAGTTGGGGGTTAACTGATTAGAATATCCAACAGAGCATGGAGCTCCCTCAGGGCACCACACCCCCCTGTCATTCCAGGAAGGCTTCTTCCAGTGATCTGATGAACAAACGTCTAGCCCCAGCTATCTACCTGTGTGTGTGGCACGCTCTGTCTGTGCCTTTAGAGGATTCTGTGTTATTTTTAACAAAGTGGGAACTCTTAGCAGAGTGTTATAAGCTTTTTACAGAAGGAAGAGGATGTCCAAGGAGGATGAAGCACGGCCTTGGTTAGAAAGTACTGCAGGGCTGATGAGCCAGAGTGCTTTATTATAAAACCATGCATTTTTCTCAGGCATGCACATAAACACACACAAACTGAGCAAGGTACTTCAAAAGGTGGCTGCACCATGAGCTCTTATAAAGAAAGCATCTTTAAATATAAACAAAATGTGATACTAGTACTACTACCCTGTTGTCTTATCAGTTTTGTCATTTTAACGTTTACTGTGAGCCGCTGTATGGATTTGTGATTTTAGATTTTTTAAAAGGTGGATCATCTCTGTTCTACTGAAGAAAAATGCTAGACGTCCTAGATGTGTTCGCACTTCATTAGTAATAGAGGGCTGGCAGCACTTTATGTCACTGTATATCAAAAAGTGCGTAAGTAGGGGAGCCTGGAGTCAGTTGTAACATTTCCAAAAAAAAATTGGCAAACAAATTTTAATAGAAAGTGCATATTATAATGCCTCATGTGCCTAATGTTGTGTTTGGGCTCCTGGAGATCCCAGGTCCTCTTTAACAGCTCAAAAACATACTTAACATTGTTTTATCACATTCATGCTTCATAGTTATCATGTTTAGGCTATAACATGACTTGTTTCAGAAGTCTACTACAGAAAATAATGCATTACTTCTGTTTAGGGTGTTTAGTTCAGAGACTCCAGCTGGGCTAAATACAATGGATTTTCATAATTATGCTCTATATCTGTGAGGGGTATTGACTGCACTTTTTAGGCAGCATTACCCTCCCGAATCCCAAATAAGTCTATTAAGATTTCTGTTATTGTAGCTTCATAATCAGGGGGTTATACCTCTCTGGGTTCTAACAGCATTCCTTTATCTGTAAATTACTTTTCAACAAAAAGGGAGATATATTTGTTCATCCTTAGCCCATACAACTCATAAAACACGAGATTTCCTTAAATGTGTTATAACAGTGCTTTATGCTCATTTCTGTTTTTTGTCACCTCCATAAAATTTGCAAAATTTGTCTACATATTGGGTTTAATTAGGTGAGAAGAAAAGAAAAACAAAGTATTTCAAGAGGGGGAAAAGGTTGACTGTGCAATTATTATTATTATTATTATTATTATTACACATATAGCAGTGGGGTCTGTGGGGCCCCAAACAGTGAAGTCAACCAAACACAGTAAATGCCTTATTTAATGTGTTTTGTGAAATCAATATTTTTATTTTTAAACTGGACCAGAGGGTCCACTTTTTTAACACAATACATGGTGTTTCTCTCTGACTGATATCACTTTTAAAGCAACTGAGCATGAGGGGGTTGAATGGCATCACTCAAACTTGTTTCTGATTGGCGGACATTTATCTGACCTGCGGTGCAGCTGGACCCCCTCTCCCCTACTCACACACGCACACACGAATGCAAACACGATGATTAGGCAGTGATAATGTGAATGAGCAAACAGTTCCCCACCTGTCTGCGGGAGGCAGCCGTGGTGCTGCTGGAGGAGCTGGTGCTGATCATCCTCCCTCCCTGACTCATCTTCTTCCACTTCTTGGTGCTGTCCTTGGGATCCGAAGGCAGCGGGTTCAGGAAAAGTATCCGGGCGATCAGTCCGTACAGGACGGTGGCCAGCATGAGAGGCAGCACGTAAAACACCGCGAAATCGGTGAAGTAAATGGGCAGGTAGTGACTCCTGGACACTTTGTAGGCGCAGCTGAGCAGCACCACGTTGTCGTACACCAACTTTGTGGTGTCTGACAGAAAGAACCACATGACGCAGTAGACAGAGGTGAGCGCCCAGACCAGCATGATGATTTTCTTTGCCCTGGATAAAGTGCACAGGAATTGCGCTTTGATGGGGTGGCAGATGGCGATGTAGCGCTCCACGGTGAAGGCGGTGATGGAGCAGGAGGACGCGTTTATTCCCAGGTACTGGAAATAAGTGATCAGCAAGCATCCTGCGTAGCCGAACACCCATTGTCCGTACAGGGCGTCGGTGATGTTGGGCAGCCCGGCGGCCGTCAGGACCATCAGGTCAGCCGCGGCCAGACTCACCAGGTAACAGTTAGTGGGAGTCCGCATGTGTTTGGTGGTCAGCACCACCAGTATGACCATCACATTCCCCACGATCCCCAGCCCGCATATGAGGGACACCAAAAACACGCTGACCACTTTGTATTCGACTGTGTAGTCAGTCCAAACACCCAGGGTCTGATTGTCCTGCACCGACGTGTCATTCTCCAGAGTCATGTTATCCATGGTGAGGTTTTCCATAACAGGAGGAGGCTGTAGCTCTGTGCGCTTTTAAGAAAATTACACCAGGCATTCACAGAAAATCACAAAAAAATGCAAATTGAATTGCAATAAACTGCAGGGCCCTGGCACCAAAAGTCCAACGACCATAAATCCTCCAAAAACTTCATTTCATCCGCATATAATCCAGTCAAACTGCCTGCTCCTCTCCAAATCCAGTCCCTGATATTTCAAAGCCATCAAATGAAACTCCAATACGTTTTCCATACAAACATAATACAAAGTCGATTGAGCCTCAGTTGTTGGTTGAAGTTTTGAGAGGTGAGGTGTTTGCAGGCAGCTCCTCGCCCTGCTCCTGTCTCACTGCTCACACAGTCATGACTGAGAGCTTCCTGCAGAGCCTCTCTGCTCCTGAGAGCCTCGCACACTGCTCATATAGTGAAGTCACACGGGCTCACACTGGAACCGCAAACTTTTTCTCTTCTTATGGCAGGGACTCCCATGCAGATATGCATCATACCACACACCAACATTTATAAGCAGTATATAAACCCTTAATACATGCTTTTAGTAAACACACCATAACATGCTAAATCTACATTTTAGCATTGTGTTATATGCATTTTTAAGTGTTTATGAATGCATTTTGTCAATAATTATAACTGACAGTTAATGAACACTATAACACTGAGTCGTAATAATATATAATGCTATAGATTACGCACATGAACAGTGTAATAAAGCATTTCTTAACTGCTTATACACATGTACAAATCAGTCACAGGTGGGTTTTAAAGTGTTTCTTCAAAACTTGGGAAAATTCATTACATATAATTACAACCATGTTGTGTCATTAAGCATTCGTTAACTACCAGTTATTAATGCTTTATAAGAAGAGTAATAGTTCATGCTTGAAAATGTCATTATAATTGTTATAAACTAAATTATAGAGGGTTATAATGTGTTATAAGCCATTTATTAATTGATTTATATACTAACTATAAATTCTAAATAGGTGGGAGTTAAAACCAAGTGTTACCAATGAAACTGTTAATAAAGAAGGTTAAAGCACTGTGGTTTAACTTTTACACTTTTTTACTTTATTATTTGCTTCTGCATGATTTGATATTTTACATATCTACTCATTTATCATACATTGAGCACGCATTTATCCTTGGTCAAGAGAGGTTTCTGCAATATTCTCTCTTTCTGATTTGCATTATATTTTCAGGAATAATTTGCACTGTAATATAACAAAAACTACTATTACTGCATTGTAACTGCATTCTATGTCATGCATTTTATTTCATTTTATCTCATTCATTCATATTATTCTGTCTTAATTGTATTCGTATTGTTCTGAATGCCATTCTAATGCTTTTCTTTGCCTATGTAAAGCACTTTGAATTGCCTCTGTGTTTGAAAGGTGCTGTATAAATAAATCTGCCTTGCCTAAAGATCCATAAGGAACAATGAAAGGAGGAGATCTGAAATAAGCCAAAGCTATCAAATCAAAGATTACTACACAGAACCATATATCACATTTCATTTACAGAGAGGGCAGAGGTCCCTATGTGCTCAGCTGCCGCTGCCAATTGAGGCAAATATAAAGGTGTTCCTGAAGAGCAGCGTTTTGTGTGTTGTGTTCTTTCTGTGATCTTGGTGTTGCTGAGGATGAACTTGATTTTGTCTTCCACTGCCCCATGTACAGTCACTTGAGGAATCATCTGTTTGAAAAAAAATCACCTGCAGAACCCTGATTTATTTTGGTTGTCTGAAGGTGACATGTTGAGTTTAATGAGGATGATTTTACACACAAAATATATGATCTGTATAAAAAATGTATGCATTGTTACAGATTAAACTACCCAATAAAGTAGTTAAAATGAGCTTCACCTCCACCAGCGACAACATTAAGAAGCTGCTTAAACATAAATGCAACGGCAATAATAATTAAATAAAATGATATATATCAGTCACAGGGGTCATATATCGGCATCAGAGAACTTCCTGATACTTTTGAGTACATTTAGCTGATAATACTTGTGTACTTATACTTAAGATATTTGTTATATTGCTACTTTTCACACATATATACAGTTTTAATTTATATAGCATCTTTCATACAGGTTAGTGCAGTTCAAAGTGCTTCACAGATGATAAGATAATAAGACAGAACAAGTGCAGGCTGTAAAAACAACCACAAGAACAAAAAACAGTTTAAGAATTTGAGACCAATGCACACGAGAAAATAAAAATGATGACAATGTAATAAATAGATTTTAAAGCTATAATAATAAAAACAATAATATAAAAAAAGTTAAATAAAAGCTAGATAAAATAGATTAAAAAGACAAAAACAGAACAAAGGTCACATTATACACACTGCACAGCAATATTACTGTACTTATACAGTGAGAGATAAAAAATGCTAAGAGTGTTAATGTCCCTGTCACTCAGTTACCAAGTTACCAGGAAGTTGGAGATATAAGAAGAGATACAAAAAAATGAACACACAAAGCACAATAAGATCATTCTAAACTTCTTATTGAGTGCCACAGGCACGCTGTGACCCTATTATGGGACTATTACACTAGCGGAAGGAGATACAAACGTCATAAAGAAGGACAAGGTCACTTTAATATCACTTTTTAGTGCAATATTGTGATGATGTGTCATTTCATGTGGTGGCTCCAAAATGCTCACAGCATGACTTGGAACCATGGGAGACATGACAGCAGCCTATTTGCACTGCTTTTGTTTGACTGCACTCTGGCTCTGCAATTTAGTACTGTAGTAGTAACAGTTCGTCTCTATTTAAATTGGCTCACTTGCATGTGAACCATGTGTTCAATGTACCAGGGAAATTGGGTGTCTGTACCTCTTTTATTGTGTCTGCCTGTCTCGCTGCCTCAGTGTTTCTGTATGTCTCTCCATCTCTCTCTCTTCCTGTTGGCCACACGCATTCAGATGACTCCTCACGCCTCAAGGCTAAAGGAAATGAAGGTTCACACTGTTAGATTACAGCATCACTATGTAGAAACAGGTAGGCGACTTCTCGGGAGCTATCACAGCAGCCGTGGGTGGCGTGGCAGCAATTCTCCTCCCTAGGGGTAAACACCTGTAACATTAGATAGAGGAGCTGAGGGAGTCATGTGCGTCTGATGGGAGAGAAAGTCCTCTACTGTCTGCACTCATTTCCATCTGCAGGATATCCGCTGTGGAACAACAAACTGAGATGTACATGCTCATGATTTAACTGTTCGTGATTAGCATCCCCCCCCCGCCCTCCGGTGTTTTAGGTCCCGGCGTAGCCAAAAACATAAACAAACTGGCTGAGGTTTCAGGCAGTTGCCCAACACTAGTTCAGATTAGTGTGATTGTTATTCCCGGGGAAGCGGCATGGGCTGGAGTGAAAAAAGGGAAGGCAGAGGATGAAAATTACTCAGATCTCAGCACAGTAGGCGATGCAGCTGTTTATATTACTGTCTATATTACCTTCCCAGGAGGCTGGTTTAGCAATGAGAGCTCAGCAGCCTGCAGGAAAACTACATTTTGGACTGTGGACAGATTATCCACAGACTGTGAGGATAAAAATCTCATAATCTTCAGCAGGTTCATTCTCTGTGGTTTAACCCCACGATCCTTCCAAAGATTTTACGCCGGTGTACACATAACTTACCATGTGGTATTAATTCATTGTCACCTCGGCATCGATCCCCTCCGTGTCTATTACTCCCTTGGAGGAGGGCTAAATGAAGTGTTCGGTTCAGGCGGGAGACCATGACAGATCATCACTCCTCACAGCCGGGGGGTCAAGAGGTAAAAGCACACAATTCACAAGTGGGTAAGAGATCTTGCAATTGCTCCCTGTAGAATGCATCCACTAAAGGTGTCAGAAACAGAAGGCTTGCCAAGTCTTTTTAAGTGAATATTGATTCAATTAATGTGAATGGTTATACTTGCTATAATTCATTATTGATGTAATAATATTCCATTGAGACTTACAGAAAGTGCACGTGTTTGTTACAGGTTAAACATCTGAATCCATGAAGCAAGTGTACTGAATGCTGGCTTCATTCTTCTTTGTGTGTACTTGTGATCATAACTGCAAAACCATTGATGTATAGATTGATAACCTCATTTCATTTAATGGTTTCCATCCTACTGAAAAAAACTGGTGGAAGAAGTATTCAGATCTTTACTTAAAGCGGCTATAATTTATATTTTTATAATAACAATTAATAACAATGTTAAAAGAGGTCGCTCGTAGTGATTATCCTACAAATAATTATCACCCAAATCTGCAGCTCCCGTTGGCTTTACGGAGCTTTACGCTGTATTCAGACCAAATCAGACGTGATTTGAACGTGGGTAGTGCGTTTAGGCTGCGGCAGTGGGGACCGCAGGGGGTGCCGAAAAAAACACAGCAGACAGCTGTTTTCAACAAAAAAGCTTTAAAAACCCTCTGTACACCAAACGGCAGACAGGCACAGTTAGCGACTAGCTAGTGAACATAACAGCCAGATATTCCTCTCAGGAGCTGGTAGAGACCAAAAACAGAGCTAAAAGAGAGACTTACATTCACCCGCTGGCCAGAAACATGACTCCAGATGAATGCTAATGTTGCTCGGTAACTGCTGGATGAGTAAATAAGCAACTGTTTCTCAACAGGTTCGCCATATCAACTGAAAGGCGATGCTATATTGTGTTCACAACTTGTTTCCGCTGCTGCCAAGTGGCAAAAAGAATCAGTTATAGCAGGTTTAAGTAACAACACAACACTATATTAAATACTCCATTACATGTAAAAGTCCTGCATTCAAAATCCTACTTAAAGCAATAGTTCAACATTTTTGGAAAAACACTTATTTCCTTTTCTGCTGAGAGTTAGAGGAGAAGACTGATTGAGAATGGAAACAGGGAGAGACAGCTAGCTTTCTGAAGCCAGAAGATAAGAAAATCCACCTACCAGCGCCTCTAAAGCTCACTAATGAGAACATTGTATTTCATTTGTTTCAAAGTGTTAAAATGACAATTCCCAGCCGAGAAGTAGTCCGTCACATAGCCTCCTGTAAAACGCAGAATTGTCATTTGTTAAACAAAACATTGAACTATTCCTTTAAGTAAAATGTATTATAAGTATCAAAAGTAAAAATACTCATTATCCGGCTGAATGGCCCTGTGAGTAGTATAATGATATATACTATTAATTATTATTTCTGATTCATCAATGTATTTGCAGCATTTTACCGTTGTAGTTGGTTGAGGTGGAGTTAATTCTGACTACTTTATATGCTGATGGGTAGTTTCATCTATAACAATGCATAATGTTGAGTCAATCTGCATAGTAACTACAGCTGTCAAATAAATGTGGAGAAACAATTCCAAAGTTTCACTCTGAAGGAATTGGAGTAAACGTATAAAGTAGCATAAAATGCTGGACTCACAAGTACCTCAACGTTGTACTTAAGTAGCCTACATTACTTGAGTAAATGGTACTTTCCACCACTGATCAGTGCATCATTTCCTCCCCTGCTCCTGATTCTACTCCCCTCTCCTACACCACTGAGAGTGGGTCTTCACTGCCACCCCATGGCCAAACACTGCTACTGACACATTAAACAAGAGAGGGGAGGTTACTGTAAATAGCTGGACCATGGCACATTTAATAAAGATGCAATTTATCTGAATGATCTTAATGTCTACTGTATGAGACTGTGTCTATATTTTAAATGTTTAAAAGTGTGAGCACAAATGGTTACTCAAGTGGCTGCCACATAGCCTTGTTTGAACCTTATAATGAAGCCAAACAAATGCTCTAGCCTGCAAACTGTTACTGAGCTTCTAAAAGCAAATGTTACTTGGATTTAATACCTATTTAGTTTTTGTGCTGTTGAACTCTTTAACATTTTTCTCCAGGTTTGTGGAAAAAAGCCTCTCCTCCCTTTGCCTCCAGATTCATTTACATTTATGAAATGCATTCCTTCAGACTTTCTGTTGGGCTGATATTTCACCTCCAGGGATTGGAACAATGATTGGAGGACGTGAAACAAACCGTGATGGGGAGCTGGCCATCTAAAGTGGCAAAGACAATACTCCCCTGTTTATTTCTACCAGAGAAAATGAAGAAATGTTATGTCTGAATATCTTACTGTTACCGGACAAATTCACTAATTCTCAACGGTGGCTTCTGTGTTAATATAATGCATTATTCATCCACTGCAGCTTTTAAGAGAGAGGTCCTTTTGTTCCTAATTGAAAATTCAAGGTAAACAGAAATTCAAAAAGCACAATGGACCAATGGCAGCAGTGCCAGCAGACTACTCAGGGCTTGGCTCACTATATTCACCAAATATAAATAACATCTTTGGCCTGAACTCAAGACTTTCTCATTTACCTAATGAATGAAACTCATCCCATCTAAAATGTTTGCCTTGTCCATACCAAACAGCTGCTCTGACTTTGCTTACCAATGAACGTGCACAAGGATACCAAGAGCTAAACTGAACTTGACTGCACATTTGTCAAAACAAATGGCACACAGTGGCTAAAACTAAATGTTTGTTGTGTTATAATTAGAGCACCGTTGCAACTGGGCACATCAGAATAGCTGTAAGAGATAATCAGTGCTCCAGATGGAGACCGGGAGGCAGAAGACAGGACAGACAATTATCATCAAGAGCTATTGAGAGCATTATAATGCAAACGCAGCAGTGACATGAGAGGATAACACCGCATTAATTATGTTAAAGAGATGATAAAGAGAAGAAGGGTCGATGAAAATGGCGGAATTAATTATCCGAGTCGGCTTGCTTAGCAAGCCTTTCTTTTTGTGGTCTTATCTTTGCATGAAGCATAAATCTTCGCCCACACACACGAGGCACTAGGAAAGCCATTATTGTCCCTCCATCATCCCAGAGTGTCTGTGTTGAGGCCAGCCACACCGCTTCAATTAGGAAGTCACAGTAAATTAACTTGAAGGTCCAAGTGCTAAATATTTCATAACAGTGTCTGCCTCCACACACACACACACACACACACATACACCCTCTCAAAAAAGAAAAAAAATAACCCTCCACACTGAACCTCAGCCTGCCTTTCTCTTAATGCCCTTGTCATCCCTGCTGTCTGCAGGCACTCTCCTCTTTGGGAGGCTTTTGAAGAGCTACTGGAGGGTTTGCATGCCAGACTTCCCAAGCAAACCCAGAGGACTGTGTACACCTGCTTATTAATAATCTACAGTACCCTGCTGTCGTGGCACACTACCCTGTCGGAGAACTCAGGATGCTGGAGATGAAGAAACGTACTGTGCAGATGGTTTACTTTGACCTACAACATGTAGGCTACATCTTTTTCAATGTGTGTAATAAGAAAGCTCCTAAATTAACTATGTAAACTGAAACATTCTGAGTCTTATTAACTCATTTGTCTCTTTTATCTTGAGTTCTGGACTGGTTTAGGAAAAGATCATGGTTTGGGTTCAAATAACTAGTTCTTAGTTACTAACTTAGTTACTATTACGTACGTGACTTAAGTTACGTAGGCTACGTAAGTTAAAATAAGCCTCACTTCAGAATCAGTGAGAAATATCTGATTATGCTAACCTAACTGGCAATAACTGATTTAGTATATTGTTATATAGACTATTTTGTGCTTGAGATTTAAGATCTTCCCAGTTTGCATGATTATTAAACAGCATTTTGATCAAGTGTCAGGTCAGATATGCAGACCATGTTTCATATTTACTCTTCAATCTGAACAGGTCGTAGCATATATATCAGATGAGAGAGATTCCCATATTTACGACCTGTGAGCCTGAAGACAGCTGGTTTTAGAGTTGGCCAAGTCTGTGCATTGACAAGATAACACCATACCCATTAAACTTTTAGGTTTAATTAACTTTAACTTTGCCTGAAGTGAGATGTCCAGGTTTGTTTGGTATTTAGGTAGTTCTGTATTATTACCCACCAACTCGGATACTATCGGAGCTTTGAAAAAATACACTTGGAATAGTTTACGCATGTTTACCTCACTGCTAGCCTAGTGGTCACATCATTTAAACAGGAGCGTGTATGTTTCTCTGCTGCCAGGGCCATATGTTCCCCAGCTCAATATCCTCTTAATATGACACATTAGGGAGACCTTTTAAAGGGTTTTATGTTCTCCGCAATGGTTTTTCCCAAGGTCAAATGTTCAATATATGTTTCCCTGGATCAATATGTTGAAATTATAGCCTACTGATATTATACTCCTGGAAACCTACACGCTCAAATTTGCGGGAAAAGTTTTTTTGACTTTAGACATTGATATCTCCATAGTGGCTGAACAGATTTTTACCATTCAGACTGCATTTGAAACGGCCATCTCCCTTCATTATTTTGCAATTGAACTGCAAAGATAGCCCTTACGAATTTCTTACAATGCTACCCATTTTTATGTAGTGATGTGTTCATTCATATTCACCTATCTCGCTACACAGTCTGCTACTGTGGGACACTGATACTCCAGCAGCTCCTGCTGCAGCTCCTGGTGCAGCTGCTGCTGCAGCTCCTGGTGCAGCTCCTGGTGCAGCTGCTGCTGCAGCTCCTGGTGCAGCTGCTGGTGCAGCTCCTGCTGCAGCTCCTGGAGCAGCTCCTGGAGCAGCTCTTGGAGCAGCTGGAGGTGAAGTGAACTCAACCACTCCCTCGTTCATTAATTCACTTCATAATTCACACTCCCACACACATGCACTCTCCTCCTTCTCCCTCCTGCTGTATTTGCAGGGACTCTCCGCTTTCCCCCTCCATCACCTTCGGATGTCTGTCTAAAGGAAAAGCAGTGCTACATCCATGTCTCATAATCTTTATTCTGTGTGTGGGCACATACATGCCTGGGGCAGGAGACACGCTATGAGGATTTACAGTACAGCCTTTAGAAGCGCCAACTCCCCAGCCGCCCCTCCTCTCTCATCCAAGCCTGGTGTCCTTGTCAGCAGGAAAAGTGGTGCACTGTTGCAGACAGATAGCATCTGATAGTTGGCTGTTGTTACCCCTCAGACAAGCGCACAGTCACATATCAGCTTCCTCTCTCTATCTCGCCGCATGAGACCCACTAAGGTTGACTACAATCTGACCAAACACACCATAAAGCATTGTGATTTGCCCTCTGCAAGCTCATTTCTGGAACAAAAATGGTGGAATATATCTTTTCCCCCCCTTTTTTTCTCACTCTCTCCCTCACTCTCCCTTTCTCTTTACTCATCTGTTTAATGGAGTCTTGTTAGGAAACGAGCCAAAGCCGTTCACCCAGCCACTAGGACTCCAGGAAAAGTGGTGACTATATTTATAACTGCTGCCTGGTTGTGCTAAATAAGGTGGAACAGCCAGCAAAGGAATATTCAGTTGAAAGAGGGATTAGGCACTTAAATCATTGATGTTGGCCTGCACTTAACATCTAGTTTACAGAAGTGTCACTGTCCAAGAAAGCTTAGTTATTTGCTGCCTTAATTGTTTATCATTTCTCTTCAAAGGCGCTACCAAGACACGGACTCTGAAGACGTGGCACAAATTAAATGAACCTCCCAAAGATTTACATGAGGTCACAGATCAGATGACCTATCAGAAGTCTAGATTAAACGTGGATTAGGATGGCTTTGACATAGTAACTGGTAATCTTCTGAGAGAGCACAGGGGAACAGATGGTGCGTTATACACGCAGTTTAACAACGCCGTTTGCAGAGCACCGCTGGATAGATTGCTCTGATATGATGAGGGCATTAACTGACAAGATACAGTGCAGATTATTCCATGCATATCCATGATCTTCAAACATTATCATGCTATAGGTCTTGTTTATTTGCTCTGACATGCACTAAAACAGCTTTAGGGGGTCTATGCAGTAACTTTGGGTTTTAAATATTGAATTTATAGTGCTTAACTTAACTGTTTATCTTTACTGGCATCATTATAATATTCCTGTGTGATCCCTATAGGAGTTTCAAAAGAGTCTGTGTGGTATTCAGTACTGACTTTATGGCGACCTTATGACACTTTATGGCGCTTGAGCTCCTGTAAATTCTCCTATAGAGATTTATTTGCTGTCTTCAGTTGTTATTTTTATCTCCTATGGCCTACTAACCTGTTCTCAGCCTCCATAGGAGCTTTACAGTGTCATTTCTAAGGCATCAAATTCTATTAAAATGTTTCCCACGGGAAGGGCATTGCTTATCAAATGATTGTTAGGTCTCAGCCTCAGCCCTTCAAATCCTCATCCCGTGTGTGTGTGTGTGTGTGTTTACGTGTGTGTTGACTGAGTCGGTAGTGATCTCAATCGGCTCACAGATAGCGGCGCTCCTTTCAGCGCCACAGCTCGGGCAGCTGAGGCTCTGTGTGTGGGCGGGACTAACGGAGAGCTCCCCTCAGTGCAGCCCTGCAGCCACAGCATCGAGCAGGGAGAGAATATATTCAAAGCATAGTCACTGATAAGGCTTTTTTTTTTTATCTGTCTCCGTTATGTGCTCTCAGCCGTTACAGCGCCTATGAAGAGGAAAACGGCGGAAGGGATGCTCAAGTAGCGCGGTGAGTGTGTTTGTTTCATATGTGCAGCCTGAGGAGGGTTTTTTGTTAGGAATTAGAAAAAAAGACAAAACCGGGCTGTGCATGACTGGTCCACCCTTGTGCAGAGAAGCATCTCACGCCTTCTGCTGAATTCAGATAAAGTGTGCAGGAGTATTCCGACACATATTGTGGGTTGAAGTATTGGGTGTATTTTGTATTAAAACTGGCTGTAGTGTGAAATAATTTCATGTTGATTTCTCGGAAGTAGTCCAACTGTGGTTATATAGATTCTATGTGTGATTTAGTTTCAGCACAGTTTTGCTTATGTATTCATTGTATAGACTGTGTCCATTTTAAAACAGACTTAGGTTTATAAAGTGGATTGTTTTCTTAATTGGATACAGAGGCATTTGGCTAATCACAGCCACTATAAGCGCCTTTCAAGAAGCGTCCACGGATTTTCCTTAAACGTTTCAATCAACTTGTGATCAAGTGGTGTTGATTTCAGTATAGCCTAACTATAAAGGTATGTGCACCGTTCCACTTACGCACAAGTTTTTTTGCGCATTGTGGATGGAGGTTCCAGGCTTTACAATGAGGGTAATCTAATTAAGATGCACCATTTAACTTAGAGCTGGTGTGTGCCCTCTTATTAGGGATGCTGTGGTGTGAAAACATCGTGGGAGGAAGGCTCAGAGTGAACCAGCGTGTGGTGAAACACGAATGGCTACTCCGGAGCTGCTTCCCGCAGATGAGGGAGGCAAACAACCCGATCCTCCCGACGTCCTTGACCGGGTTTCCAGCGTGCTGCAGGTCCGCAGGTCGGGCGGATCAACAGGAGGAGCGCTCCCGGGGGAGGGCTGCTGTAACCCGGCCCGCAGCTGCCATGACCGGTGTCATTCAGCACCAAGGACTGCGCCGCGCAAGGGAGGCGAGGAGGTTAAGCTCGGTCACCTCGGCGAGGAGAAAATCCGAGTTTGTTGCGACGAGGAATTAGAGACATCTTTCACCTATATTGATGAGAATGTTAACCTGCGACTGGCCAGCCCGGAGACTAGTTGTAAAAGTACTCACAGACCCGTGCGGCACGGCGAGCCTTGCTCCGAGACTTTACCGGAGTTTTCCTTCATGTCCGAGGATGATCTCTCCTTCGGGGAGGGCTCCGGGACTTCTATAGACTACGGGTTTATCAGTGCAGTCACGTTCTTGGTGACCGGGATCTCCTTGGTGATCATCTCCTACGCCGTGCCTCGGGACGTGGTGGTGGACCGTGACAGCGTGTCGGCGAGGGAGATGGAGAGGCTGGAGATAGAGAGCGCCCGGATAGGTGCCCACCTGGATCGGTGCGTCATAGCGGGACTGTGCCTGCTCACGCTGGGCGGCGTGGTGCTCTCCACGCTGCTGATGATCTCCATGTGGAAGGGGGAGATGTACAGGAGAAAGGTCATCGCTTACTCCAAGCGTTCAGCCAAACAGTATGGCTCTATCAGCCTGAAAACTAGATCCAGTCCCAGCCACTCTTCTGCGCACTTGTCCCTGGAGGAAATAGAGGAAACTTTGACTTAAAATGCTGATCTGCATATAAATCTTTTGTGTATAACTGAGGAATTAATGCCATTCACACACATTCTCTAACATATTGTAGCCTAAAACTGTATTCAACTGTAAGTCTGCAACATTTTTGTCTTATACTGTAGATATAGCTCAGATACTGTAGAATATATCCACATGGCAAACAGAAAGGACAAGAACAGCACTCAAATGCAAAGTGAACAAAAGCCAGAAGAACATTATGTGGTATCAAATTGTTCCCAAATGATTTAAAATGGCACCAAACCATAAAAGTGACTAGGTTGAATGTTAAGAGCTCTGTGTCACAAACACTGGATCACACATTTGTTGTACCCAGGCTGCAATCTCTGAGAGCTTCCATGTATTATTGAGGCTATTCATATTTAATGCAAATGTTTCCAACAGAGAAATTGTGCACAGACAGATTTCAGGAGGGAAGTGTGTGTCCCCCAGGCAGGGGAGTGGGAGTGGGAGTAAGAAGGAGTATAAAGCTGTCCCTGTCCACTGCGATGTGGGAGAATCAGCTCAGTGGTCCACATGGTAATATCCAGTGACAGTCCCTCTCTGGTGCAGTGCTGAGGTAAGCCAATAAGCCCGGCTTTGTGCATCTGTGCCAAAGCTCCACGTCGGTTTGGTTGTAGTGAGCAATTTGACTGCATTTGACAGCGCTGACACACACTGTGCACCCTCCTCTCTGCTCCTTCACCCCTCACCTTCCCACTCTCTCTGCCACAGGGGACTTTCTTTCCTCCTGCAGTTCTTTCAGTTCTCTCCTCAACACTGTAAATTCACACTGTAACCGCGTGGAATGGGCCCTGGATGCCCACAGCCAAGTCTGTGACATTTCAAGGTTGTTGAACCTTTTTTTTACTTCTCTCCTTTAATTTTCTCTGTCTCTCTACGCGAGGATGGACTTAAGAACACCTAATCACACATGAAAGAGTTGCCCCACTTCCAAAACCTTAAGCCTTCACTACTTCAAAGAGCTCATTACATTTCCAAAGTGAGGTATCACTTTTTTTAAAAGGTTATATTTGATGTTATCATGGCAGTTTGCTGACTAAAATATTGCAGAGGACACAAAAAGCTTAGGAAAAAGAGGTTTATCATGTGCAGACTTGCTAAGAAATGTTAATACCCCAGTGTCCAGGAAAGTCAGAGACCAACTTCCTTTTCTTGGTTGAGGAAGATTTTAGTTTCTCTTTCAGCTAAGTCCGTGTGAAAGCAGCCTTCTCTCGCTCCCAGATGGTTGTTAATGCCGTCTGAAGAGGCCTGCAGGAAAAAATAAAGAATGCCACGCCATTCTCTCAGAAAACAAAGTCATTTTTAAATGGATGCTACCCGGTGAGGCTCATAAATCATGCATGAACCACTAGAATCATTCATATTTGCATATATTCATATACACAGCCAAACGTCGCATTCCGCAAGACAAGTGCTAGTGATTCTTCTGCAGTGTCCGTTACCTTGGTTTCTTGTCCTTTCATTTTCCGGGCGATGTGACCCTATTTCAAGGCTTACATTCAAAACGACATGAGCCAGCCTCTATTAATGAGATGCGTAGGCTGATTACTCTATGGTAAACAGCTCCAGGCCACACCGTTGCTGTGCTTTCATTGAGTTGCATTGCTTCTACGTATACTGTCACAGCATATACACGTATCCTAAGTGCCAGTCAGTGCACAGACAGATGAATCGGTGTGTTTCAAGCGAGAAGACTGGATCACTGGAGTCTAATGAGGTATTAATTCGGCTTTATCAGTCAAAAAGCATTTGTTGCAGCAATGAACTGATGGCTTTTCATTTTCTGTCTGTGACCACAGAGCTGACAAGTGTGTGTGCATCCCTGAAAAACAGCCATTACTTCCTGAAATGGCAATAAAATGCTAAATGAAGGGGGATTTCCAGGAAAAGTAATAAAAATTAATGATCCATATGAGGCAATGTTGTCCTGTTCTCTTCACAGAAGCTGTAAATCCGTAACCAGTATTACAGATGTTAAAGTTATTTTTCATTTAGCGAGCTTTCCTGGTGTTGTTGGCTGTGGAAACAAGGTGCGACGCCCAAGTGCTGGACACTCGTTTCATACCACTTCCTTTTTCTTTCCCTCTCACCAATATATTCACGTAAAATGAGACATGTTCAGCACTTAAAGGGCAGCCAACAACAATGCTACCGATGCCAAAAATTATGTATGATAATATTGAGCAATTAATTCAAACTCCAGCAATATAATGGCTACATTACACATGCAGTACATCAGTTCTTTCCATTCAGTGTCAGTCATATTCAGAGGTGGCATCATCTGTGAGAATGTCACTCATGTAACACACAGAGGATCATAAAAGCCTGAGGGAAGCCATTAACATTGCAGACTTCAAACAGACTCATCTGAAGCATGTAATGCACTACGCTGTAGGTTTTCAGACATATACTATTCCTCCCTATCTCTCCTTTTGCTTCTTTACCCCCCCCTTCTTTCTGTCCTCCTCCATGGTTGGCACCGTGCCTCACAGCCAACACCAGGCTTCCCCTCATACAGCCAACTAAACGTGTTTGGAGAATTTAATCAGGGATTTGCTTGAAGCGACAGCATTTTACACGGCAAGCTCAAGTGTATTTCCAGAGGTTTCATGCATAAGCTCTTTATCCTTGAGCAGTGCACAGCTAAATCACCCTTATTGATATTTGGTTGGCTCCTCTGTAAGTCAATCCTTTACAGAGGAGGTAAGGTTGAGGAGCAGCTGAGCTGCTGCCATCAGCTAATTTCCTAAAGGTGTTATTACACTCCTCCATCTTGTCAATGGTAATACTCTGCGTGTGTGTGCGCAGGTATGTGTGTATTTATATGACTTTGCATAGGTGTTGTGTGTCACCTTAGATTAACAAGCTGCTGACCTTCAAATTTCATTTCAAACAGTTTTCGTGGAGACATTTAGTGTCTGAAGATGGTCTTGAAAGGCTTTGCCACTCTGGGATGAATAAAAGTCTCTGGAGAATGCAGACAAGACAAGAGGAAGCTACATAACACTAACATATTATATATGGAGCAGGAGTAAAAAGAATGTTTAGACATTTTGGGAAATGTACTTATTCATTTTGTTGCTCAAAGTTAGATGGGAAGATCCATACTCTCATGTCTGTCTGTTCAATATGAAGCTAGCTTAGCTTAGCTTATCTTAGCATAAAGACTGGAAACAGGGGGAAACAGCTAGCCTGCCTCTATTAGAAGGTAACAAAATTCTCCTACCAGCCCGTCTAAAGCTCACTAATAGAGTTACGAAGTGGGAGGAGCTATTTTGGGCGCCCCTGGTTCCAGAAGTAAAAGCCCCATTCATTTTTCCAATAGACAATGTTAAGTGGCTCATAGTTTGAGCACTTTGGTGGCTTGCCTGTGTACATAAAAACTTCGATCTACGATCCCAAGGTTCATTTCGGCAAGAAACATCCAATCACTGCGCTTAAAATTCCGTAACATGTGCCACTAACAGCAGGTGCCAAAATGATGGACAAAGCGTGATTTCTCATGAGTCCCGCGTTTCTTTGTTAAGTATTCATTGAGGATATATTACAATTTTGCAACTCTATTAACACATTATATCTTGTTTGTTTAATCTGTACAAAAACTGCAGTGATGCAAGTTATATGTGCAGGACTATATTTTGGCTGGGCGCACTGACTTCCTGTGACGACAAGACTCCTGGAGGTCATTGCGCTCTGCCAAAAATAGTTCCTCACCTAAGCACTCATAAAACCACAACTTGTCGAGATATAACATGTTCCCTGTTTCCAGTCTTTATGCTAAGCTAAGCTAAGCTAATCGGCTGTAGCTTCATATTTAGCTTACAGACATGAGAGTGGCATCAATCTTCAATCTAACTCTTAGCAAAAGAGCGAATAAGTATATCTCCCAAAACGTTGAACTATTCCTTTAATAGTGTACAGTTTACATGCAACTATGAGGCGTGTGCACTCGAGGCTTTAAGCTAAAAGTAGAAAGAACTCTCTTTATTTGTTATACACAGTACATGTATTCATATTTGTGGTGAGCTTGCCCTCCGTCTATCAGAGGATAGTGAGGCCAAAAAAAAAAATTTCCACTTCGATTGATTCCTTTGGAGTGGAGGACTAAAGCCAAACTCCTCAGGGATATGACTTCATTCTTGGTTGCTCCCTCCACTGCCTTACTCAGACAGGATATTTTTAGTCAATGTGCATATTGGATTTTTGGAAAGCTCATTGTATTGTAAATGTAGTCCACAAAGCTTATTGCTAAGGATGCACTTAGCCGGGCTGTTTTACATTTAGCCTGCAAAAACATCCTTGTTCTGCTCCATCCAAGATGGGGTTTCATTTCTACATGACATTAAATCTTGTGAAAACTAAGTTTATTCTGCCTGTGTGTGTTTTCTTCAACTCAGTTTATTATTAGATGCCCTCTCGTCATCAGTACTGTCTTGTCCTTTCCTTTCTCTTGTGCCATACTATTCTGAAACCCTCAACGGTTCAGCAGTTCCGCGTAGTGAGATTGAACAAGACCCCTATTCTTACAAGAAGAGGACCACAAGTGCTCCATGTCAAATCGATTTACGTCTCTGGTCAGCCGAGTTCTGCGTGGCTGACACTGAAACAGTCTTCAGAATCGCTTTGTCATTCGCTCGCTGGTCAACCTCACTGATGCCGGCAATCAGGCCTGCCATAACCAGACACTGGAACGTCTGCAGAGCCATTTCCTGTGTTGCACTTGGCACCTTAAAATCACTTTCTCAGACGGATAAACTATCAGCGCTCTGGCTGCTATGGTAGATGAGGGAGGAAATGAGGTGATCAGTTGGATCAATCTTACAGTAAAACCACTCAACCACTGCAGAAAGGCAATACAGGTTACATCTCTCTCTCAGCCTCTCTGATCATCCGCTACAGTGGATTTTCAAATGGGCTCTTTGACATGGCAGGCCATGGCCCTGCCAGTGATGTGGTTACACAGTGGCTGCTTTAACAATAACATTACCATCATATTCTCAATGAGCTGAATGCCTCCTCAGCTTAGCAGATTCGGGTAATGTAGACATATTGCACAAACAAATCACAAGCTTGGTTCACCTCTTGATCACCTCGCTGTTTAGCCCCTTCTGTTGTAAATCACACAGTCTTGCTGGGCTCCTTTGATTTAATTTGTATCAAATTGCTAATGCAGTTATTCGTCATGCATGGCCTCCCGTGTATGCTTGTTTCCCCCATTATGCCTATGCATTTACCTCTAATTACAGTAAATAATGACTGCTTGCTAGTTTGCTGCAGTAAATACTGTAAGTGGACTAGAGTGTGGCCTTTAGAAAGAAATCAGTGAGCCAAGAAAATGGCTTGTTTATCTCCTCCTACAACATCTGAACGACAGAACACAAAGGAAAGGCATGCTGAGCCATCTGACACATTCATGCCTAAACACAAAGTGTCTGTGTGTTTAACATTTCTACATTTCTTCAAAGACAACTGCCTCAATGGTTGAGTTAGACCTCAGTGGAGCCAAAGACATGAGTAAACTAAGACTTCTTCCATCTTTTCTTTGCAAGCTTTTCTTCAGTGTGTTCAGATGGCCAGTGTGATCAACTAAAAAAGCGAGGTCTGCCAACCCCTCAGATTTGCTCAGGATTCAACATGCTTGTGACTTTCAGACATCAGTGAATAGAAGCTATGGTGGTAATAGTAGTAGTAGAATACTAGCTTCAGAACTGTCCCACGCCAGCACACATCTGAGTGGTAGATTACGTCCCTGTACTGCGCATCAATTTTTGACAGGAAAGCCAGAAACTCCCAGTGATTAAATGCTCTTGATCGTTTGAGATTAATAGTTTTCACCATGGTACTCACATCACCCAGCTGGTGATGTGAGTACCATGGTAGTGCTTTCTGATGTATAATACAATACAATTCCACGGCCTTTCCTGCAGACTCTGCAACTTTACTGCACACCAGGGATGCCATTCCATTCCACTCACCTGTCATGGCTGGTGCGTCACTGGTTGTAACTGTCCACTTTTCGCTTTCTCTGTACTGCCAGCATGTCTAGTGTGACTATGCTGGAAAAGACTTTTTGGTATAGAAGAGACACAAGCAGTCTGCACATAGTGATAGTGACACCTAGCATTCACAAAAGGAACTGCATTTTAACATAGTCAGCGGGCCAAATATAATTTTAATTTTAAAATAACTCACAGGCAATATAATATTAAGGTATTGGGTCACACATGGCCTGTGGGCCATAGTTTGGACACTCCTAGTTTAGTGCACGTGGGAAAAGTTTGCCTTCAAGGCCTTCTGGCAGAAAGTCTTTCTATCATGTGGTTAACGTTGAAAGAAAGCCTTCTGGCAGAAAGCCTTGAAGGCAAATTTGTGCGGCCTTATACCTACTATACCTATCTATTATACCTAGAAGGCATTCTATTATTTTAACCTAAATCGTGATCTTTTCCTAAACCTACCCAAGTAGTTTTGGTGCCTAAACCTAAGCAACCTGCGACCGCTTCACAACGTTAACTACATGTTAGAAAGGCTTTCTGGCAGAAGGCCTTGAAGGGAAACTTCTCCCATGTGCAAGGCGCACTGACAGACTGTTAGAATAACATTGCCATCCTAGTATGGCTAAAAACAGCAAAAAACTGACCTTCTAAATTTGAATTAGCCATATTGGCCTACCTGGTGCTGACCTTTACAAGATCACGAATGCCATAGTCATTAAGGAATGAGAAAAATGCCACTGCCATTGTAATTTAATTTTGATTTCGACCAGAGTTCTTTACCATTCAAGTTTGCCATTTATCTAGCTTGTGCTTTGACACAAACTGTAGTTTGTTGGCTCCACCCATTGGGGTTTAACTCAACCAATGAGATTATTTCTACCTTCAAAACATGTCTTTAGAACTACATGTCCAATCTGCTTGTGTGCATGTTACCATGTGTTTGTTTGCAGTTTCCAGCACCTCCAGTGTACCTTAGCTCGAAGGGGAGAAATCAGCTCTAGACAATCCACTCTGTTTAGACTCAGCTGGGCAGCAGATAGAGGATAGGCTCAGTCTGGACACAGTCAACAGCAGTGTTGGGTCTGAGGCAGAGACCAAAAGCAGACGCTGCAGCGGCTGATCGTCTTCTCTGCATTTCATTTGCCTCCAGTGTCGTGTTACCAGGGAAAATTGGACTGCTGAGAGATGATACTGGCCGGTGGAGACATGTGGAGGATGTGGAGAGGGAGGATGCTGAAAGGATGAACACACACATACACTCTCGCAAAATATTAGTGATAGAGGAGGAATTCAGATCCTTTACTTAATTAAAGCAGCAAAGCAATAATATAAAAACACACCATTAAGTCCATTAAGTAAAAGTACTGCATTTAAAACTTAACCCACAGAAAGTGAGACTATAGAAGTATTATCAGAAAAATGTACTTTTGTGCTCAATATACTAACAGTATAGTTTTCAGATTGATGTCCTTATTACTAAATCAGTACAGTAGTAACTCCAAAGTGCGCTTAGTACTTACTTTACTCCACCACTGTAAAATACAATACAATTAATATAAAATAAAAAGAAAGGTGGTTGTACAATGCAAATGGCAGTTCAATAGTAATAGTAATAATACATTTTATTTACATAACACCTTTCATGCATGAAATGCAGGTCAAAGATCGGAAATTTTAACAGTTAAAATATTAACATACATTTAAAAGAGCATGGACACTAAAATAATAAATAGTTAAAAAAAATAAAACAAAAAGAAAAATAGAATAAAATAAAATAATTAAATAACAGTGAAAACACAGTAATATCAATAGCACAGAAATTATCATTATTAGGTAAAAGCATGGCTAAAAGAGAAAAAAAATGTTTTCAACATTCACTTAAAAGCTTCAACTGGTGTTGCTGTCCTCAGATTCAGAGGAAGAGGGTTACACAGTTTGGGTCCAGAACTACATAACGCAGCTTCACTGTAAGTGTGAGCTGTACTTGATTTATAGACTTTGTATTTATAGACTTGTGAACAGTAAAAACCTTGTCCAACCTGTCAGAATCAGAAGAGAAAGAGGATAGATTGCTCTGTTCCACTGATAAGAAATGATGAAGAAATAATTGCTTTTATTAATTAATTATTAATTAATTTGTACCAGTACCCGTATCTGCATGTATACTTGGATTACAATCACCCATATACAGTAGTTTTGCTCTCATCTACACTATATTCTGTCATTTTAATAGCTGAAGACAACCTGAAGATGGCAGCATTAGACCTTACAATGCAACCTACAGCCTGAACCCAAAGCATCGCACTTACTGCACTATCAACATCAAGAGTCTGATGCTCTGGGAATAGCCTGTGTGAAATCCCTATATTACAGCTACTGAGCTCTGTAAATCACTGTGGTTCTGTATAAATGTACATGGCTTAAAAAAAGAAATGACGTGAAAGTTTCAGGAAAGCCACTCTACCTTCTCTCGTCAGTGTATTCACTCCACTGCAATCTACTGGCATGCCCATGAGTACATTTATAAATGCAGGCACACAGTTTCCTCTGGAGGTTTCCTCTTAGAAACCTTCCATCCCCAGTGTGGTATTGTGCAACATCTGGCTCCAGCTGTGTATTGATCTTGGTCAGGACAAGGGGGCGAGTGGGCTGGGGGGCTGTAGTGTAAGTTAAGTGCAAAGGTCCCTTTTAAGGACCTCTTGTTTGTCCCAGTGAGCATTTACCGTCAAGTGGTGCTCTAACGTTCGAGGAGAGCGAGCGCCTGTCCCGGAGGAGATCAACCAGCCAGAAACTGAATAATTCATCTGGGCCTGTGCCTCCTCAAAGCACCAGGAGTCTGGGCTGATGAGAGGTTATAAAACACTCTTCCACCTCCAAAGATTTTCTGCTTTCTCCTTGACTTTCTCTTCTTCTAACCTGCTTTCCAATCACTCTGACCTTTTTCTTTTTCCTTCTGCACTTCCTCAGTTTTATCCATCTATTTCCTTCCTCTACAATCCTTGTCTCTCATTTCTCAATTTCACAGTTTTTTTCTATTGTTCTGCCTTGGCACCGAAAGTGTTATGCAACTGATATACAGATGATGATGCCCTGGATCTGATGTCTTAACGCAATAATACCTCCACCCTGCTAACCTCCCTCCCCTCCTCCCTCGATGCTCTGCCGTGAAGGGGGCTCTTTGCGGGAAACTCTAGCATACAATCGTATCTGCTCACATCTCAAGTTTCCCAGTGGCACAGCGCAACGATGCGAGGCAGTGCATTCTCATCATCCGAACCTTCAGATTTGCTTTTCTCCTTCTATTCCTCCTCCACCACCCCACCCTCCCCCTCTTTCTGGAACTTTTCTCTCCTCTCCCTTCCTCTCATGTTTCCCTTTTCAATATTCACCTAACTCATGCTCGACCTTACAATGATGCAGAAGAAAATCAGGTGGGAAAATGACAGCGAGGAATTGAAATCATGCAATGCAGGTATTTACTTGACCTATAAGACATCCATGTAGCCAATAAATCTGTCCTACAGGGCTGTACTTCTGGGGTGTCTAGTGATTTTGGAATTTGCTTTGATAAAGCTTTCCTCCTCTGCTAATTGATATTGTATCCCCTCCTTTTCCTTGACAATGCAAAACATGTGGGTTTGCTCAGGAGCAGCTGTTAGTCTTCTTTCACAGAGAAGAAATTGTCTCACTGGAGTTTGATTCAACTGTTCAACTGTTTTTATTGTTACAATTAATCTTACATACATGTACAGAGGGCAGTAATAAGGAGCAATGCAACTCTTTCTTGTTTATGAACAGTAAGATACTGTATGTTGTTAATGTGGTTTTGCTGATTAGCAGAATGACTTGACTTGCTTTGTTATCAACAGTTCCGGGAAAGTTACTTGAAACATGAAATCACATATTCATTACTTGAAAAAAGTAATTGCCTTACATTACTAATTACTCAACAGTAGAAGCAATTAGTTACCTTACTTTCCGTTGTTCTAGAGATAGAAAATAAGAATTTGTGGTTTAACAAGCTGCCAGCCATCAGTTTAGAGGTATTTACTGATCATCAACAGCTAGTGAAGCCCCAGGGACAGGACGGTTGTGTCCTCACAGTAAAGCTGCAAGGCTAACACACTTTCCTGAGTGTAACAGTGTCTAGCTTGCCAGCTAAAAAGACAAAACATATAATAAGGTAGATACTGATGAAAAACACTACACTGGCCCCCCAGGTTAGGGGTTTGGGCGTGGCGCTAACAAAGCCACCCCGTAACAAATTTTCTGTTACAAAAACTCCAAAGAGCTGCCAAACAAGGCAGCAGCTCAGTGTGGCCTGACAGGACGAAGAGGATTAAGTACCTGCCTCCAGCCCCTGCGACACGTTAAAGTCCGGGATATGCTTGAAACTAACTAGTTCGTACAATGTGTCATCACAACACTAAAGGAAAAAGTGTAGCTGCTCCAAATGGCCACCCTTAAATGCGGGACCAAAAGCCTGTCGTCATAGAAAGGAAGACTTGATTAATCCTACAAATGGGGTAACTGTGCACACTTTTGGACAATATCTCCTTAAAGGCTGTATGTAAAAGGAAAAAAAGAGAGCTTGAGAGGGAAGTTAAAGTCACGCCTACTGGCCACAGCTGGCCAATCACTGCATGAAGTGGGCGTGCTTGTTGGATTGTGGGATTGGAACTTTAACAAGAATTGTCGAACGCATCCCCTCCAATTCTGACGTAGGAAAGGTGTAGGGTAATGGGGGTTTCCAATGCTATTCGACCATCTGACAAACACTTCAGTTGAAGCACACTGATGCCTTAGCATGTCGTGGACCAGCCACTGAACACACAGAGGAAATTGATATCAACCCTCCCATCCAACTCCTGGTAAGACAGCAAACAAGCTGACTCCCCAAAATGTGACACAGAGCGTAACAGGGCTTAATTGTAATGTAATTACTGAATTAATGCTTTGAGGCTGGGGTGTGCTAGAAACAAACTAGTTTGTACAACATGTTGGATTGACGCTGCATCTCCAGTTCTAACATCAGACAGGTGTGGGGGAGGAGGTTTCGGACACTGTTCGACCATCCAACAAGCACTTTGGTTCAAACCTACAGAAACATACAGAAACCTTTACTCAGTAATATGTTGATCAACTTGATTCAGTGTGAACTTCGACCCTAATTTCTGCACAATAAGCCTACTGTCACCCCCTTAGAAGTTTCTTTTATCACTGTGCTGCTTAAGACAGGCTGTAGATGATGTAATGAAGTCTATGGAGTCAACAATGCACTGAGGCCAATATGGATTAAAAGTCTAAATTCAGTGGCTCAACATAGTGCTGATACATTACATCACCCCTTGTGTGCTGTTATTTATTTCTTGCAGCGTAATTGAAGCAGCCACAGATGATGTCATCTAAACACAGGACTTCCATTCAGAAGTTGTTTTGTTGCTCCCGTACACGACCGGGCGGACCAGCCCCATCACCATAACTCTAATAAATGGACTGGATATGGCGAGCTGAGAGTGTACTTGGCCTCCGCTGAGGAGACTGGCAGGTGTTTGATATTCACTAAAGGCTACCCCCACCCGCATCTCTGTCTCTCAGTCCCCCAAAAAGGCACGTCTGACTCTAAATTATAGACTACGAGACTTGGAACCCGTTAGGAACAGCGGATGAGTCATCTTGGACAGACAGAGGTGACTACCTCTAACCCATCCACTCATGAGATTAATGACCTATCAGCCTGTTTATTGACACAAACAAAATGACTCCTCTTTACTTATGCCAAGGGTCTCTCTCTCTCTCTTTCGCTTTTCATCCCTGTGCAATGTCTCTCGCTCTGTCACTCTGCTCCCCTCTCTCACCGTTGTGGTGGCCAAGGTTAGAGAGGCGCAATGAGAAAGGGCGGGGAGTCGGAAGAGAGAGGGAGAGGGGGGTCTAAACAAATCTCTGTCCTGCCAGGATGTCCTCCTGCCAAGGTTTGTCTAGGCCTGGAAGGGATGAAGGAAGGCGGGGCCGCTGGGTGGGGAGGGTGAGGTGGAGGTGGGGGGGGTGATGGGGAATGACGTGATCCCTTTTTATCCCGGCCAATAAAACAGAGTGGCCGGTGAGATCTGGATCCGTACGTGCCGTCAAATTCAATAAGGTAGTGCTTTAATGTTTTCTTTTAATCAACCAAATTGCATTACACACTGCCTCCTCCGTGAGGCTCCATGGCGAAGAGGAAGGGGGGACAGGAGAGTCGGAGCTGTGGGGATGGGGACGGTTGGTGTGGGGGGAGCTAGAAGCACCAAGGGGGGCATTCCCAATATCTAGAGGAATTTCTGAGAGAGCCTCATGTCACATGTATGTTGAAGTATTTCTACTGTACAGGCCCACTCAAAATTGCTTCTTCTCTGGTTCCCCTTCAATGAGAGGAAGCAGAGGCCAGTGTGAATTCAGGGTCAGACAGGGGACAGACAAGGTGTACAGACAGACTACGTCATTCTGCTAATGAATGCCAGCTCAACTTTTAGAGCATCGGCTGCTTTAAAGGCAGGGCACTCTCCGCCCTCCTGGACGATGGTGTCGCTTATCATGAGCAATGCCCTCGGCAGTGCTTTCCTCCCCTTCCTCCTTTCCTTCCTCCAGCAACTTCCTCCTCATCATTCTCTCCTCCTCACCCTCACTGATCCCCCTCCCCCCACACACACCCGATATGACTCACCCTTTAGTGAAGGTACATCAGGAATGCTCTTCTAAACACTTCATAATCAAAACCCCTTTTTCTTCTCCAAGGCTGGAGGGAAGAATGCAGCACCCGGAGGGGGATTGTATATCTGCGTCATGTACCGTAGTAATCACCAGTCGCCAGATCAGCTTGCTGCCCCAGTCCACTAGAGTTACTGGGATTTTGATTCTGATTGGGGTTTTACAGTTGGATGTTTAATTCCACCTTGGATCAGGCACTGCTGTTGTGGCGCGAAGGATTACAGCCTGCTGCCGCTGTCGGCCGTTCATCCGTGGACAGATGAAACTTCACAGAGAGCAGTAATCCACCGAAGAAGGGTGGCTTTGCTGCTCAGCTGCCTCAGCCACAACTTTAAAGCCAGCTGACATTTAACATAATGATCAGTCAGAGTGGCCGAGCGTTTACACACTGGAAAGGTTTCCCGGACACAATTAGACCACAGTCCTTGCATGGGCTAAAAATGAATCACAATACACAATACCATAGTGTAGTCCCTCTATCCATCTAATGGTAAACTGTGAGTGGAGTGACTGGAAGAGAAGCCTCAGTCTCAGCTGTGATATTACGGTGGTTTATCCACAAAGCTTAAAAAGATGACCACAGTTACAATCTACTGCACAGTGTATAGTCTAGGATACAGGCTGCATTTTGGTTTTAGCAATCCATCCCGGTATGAGTCATTTACGGTAAGCTATTAGACAGAGGGGTTACCCAAGTTTGCAAGATTGCAAGAATGTAATCCCTCACTCCATCTTATCAACATTAAAGTAACAATTAAAAATCATAATATATTATTAATAACATGCCAAACAAATGCCTGTATCCATGCTCAGTATGCCACAAACACTGCAATTTTGGTAAAATATTGGTGAATTAACTTCCTTCTCACAATTCTGTCATGCTTGCCTCCAGGTCATTTATTGGCCAGTATGCCTGCTTAGTGTAAAGGTAGCCAATGGGCAAGCACTGACGAGGCCAATAAATGAGCAGGAATGAGAGAAATTTAAGGAAGCAGTTCATGTAACAGTAACTGATGTACTGAGCATTAAGCCAACATTTATGTCATCAGACATCTTGAGGGTTAAAAACACTGTGCATTAAATTTGTGTTTTAATTAATGACAGACTTAAATGGCAGACTTTGGCTGACGTGAGGCATCCATGTTTCTTTGGTTTTCAAGAACTACCGTACTGTTCAGTGAGCCATATGAGAGCTTTCAGAGAAATTGAAGTTTCCTTGTCGTAATTAAGACTTGGATGTTGACATGAACGCCGTTTACAAGATGCAAACTGGTAATTACCTGAATGCAGCATCAGAGTGTATGTCTGAATATTGTACTGCATGAGTTTTATGGACATTTTGATTCTGTGAAACCTGAAAATTTGAATCATTTTTATGTCTGTACATGAACAGGGAGTAAAATAGAAAGATTTACATTAAACAAAAAAAAATAAAATATATATATATGTAATCTACAATACGCTCTAACAAGCATTAACCTAAGCAACGACTTTCACCATGACTGCATATGATCACAGAGACCAGCAGAGCTGCATGTCAGGATGTGGCTAGACACTGAAAACAGCAGAAGAATGGAAACTGAAACAACAACAGAAACAACAACAACATGCTGCATGGTTCATGTTGAACTTGCCCCCGAGGTGCCTGACCCTGGGTGGATGACTTCAGCTGCAAAGTCACTTTGACTCAGTGAATCAGGAATCAGGTAACGGGATCAGGCTTCATTAGGTGACTTCAGCCGAGCTGGCAGACGGCCAGGTGAGCTGGACGCACAAATGGACATTGATTTTTCAATAAGGGCCCTGAAGCTGTCAGCCAACCAGGCTATAGTGATATCTTCTCTCGCGGGGATGGCCTTCACCCGATGATGGCCTGACTGGCACCCGACCACAGGCCACCACATTGGCATCCACTTCATCTCCAGCTCCACACATGCCCCTGGCCCTGCCCCATGCCCCCACACTGCTGTGGGTATTATCCTGAAGTGCAGCTGAAGCTCTAAAACTAAAAATGGGCATCAGCTTAGACATGGGACTGGCTGGTATGTTGATGAAAATGTTATAAAAATGTTAATGGGATGCTTTCCTAGAAAGGTTGACGGGAGTGTGTGTATTCCGGGACTGATACGTGTTTGTGAAGTTGTCTTTTGTATTTTATTGTTTTAAATGACTTGTATTACACTGAAAAAGCACTCCGTTCACAAATTGGTCCAAGGTCTCAGTGGGGTGAAAGAGGTTACAATCATGTTTTTCTGTCAGGTCATCCATATTTATCTAGTCTGGTTCTCTGTTGGCCTTCTTTGACCGAGGTCTAAAGGGGGCCAAACACCCATAATGGTTTCCATCCATCAGGCCGCCCTCTGGCCTGCCCTCGGCCTCAACAATCAGTACCTCTAAGACTGCGGCTATCATAGACTGCCCTTATCCTGAACCCCAGAGCCAGCAAGGCATCATGCAGTGGAGGAGGTGGAGGAGAGCTAGCCCGGACTCGACCTACTGTACGACCCTCCAAAATGCAAATGTTAGATGTAAGACGGGCCTTGATGTAAGGAGGACAGCAGGAATGAAAGGGAGAGCGAGAAGAAAATGAGAAAGTCACAGTCAGCAATAAAGATAGAGTGAGAGGAATTTATTATGAAATGTCATAACTCTTCTGTTGGAGGATTGCCCTAAAAGTTAGAGACATTTTCCTCAAAAGCAGTCGATATGTACGAATGACTCAATCTCAAGTGACAAGGATTGTCTGTTAAATTCATTATAATGCTCAGTCAAAAAAATGGGGGGTTCTAAATATGACCCTCAGTCCAGCTTTCTGGACTTGTTTTCCCACAAATTATCTGTGTTTTAACAAAAAATAAGGAGTTCTAATTAAATGTCCAGCAGTTTATACACTGAAATGTTAAACCCGGGATATTATAAATCTTTCCCTCTGACAGGCATGTCCAGGTGAGCAGCACTTCATTTAGGAAATGAGTGTCCCTGTATCAACAATCGGCCGCTAATAAAACATCCAGTTTGAATTGGATATCGGGGCAGTAAAAGAATCACCTGCAGGCTTTTGGAACTACTTTACCCTCACGCATCAATCAAGTCACAGTTTAGTGCTCACACTGGCCAGATTTTAATTTTTCTTTGAGCTTTATTGGAATTTGATTTGCCAAGATAAAGTTAAAGCCATTAATCTTGTTCTCCCCATGCGTCCCTTCCAATAAACTCACCGAAATTGGCGTAAATGTCTCTTTGCTCCAAAACTCTCTGACGTGAATGAGTGTGTAGGTATTTGATGACACAATTTTGTGTTTTATTCACATATTTGCTGTCAGAATCGAACACTGAGTGAAACTGCTGCAGACGTTTGAAATGCGGACTAAAACCACAGTGGTAATCACTTTCACAGTTCTCAGGGTAAGCCCAAAGCAATGGGGCGGCTTTCTGCACGTATGTCGCAGAAATTACTGACTTAATGGCTACTGTATGAATAATTCTTCCAGGATAATTTGCTGGAAAATAATCAATAACATTCCAAGCATCTCACAATGATTCAAAACTCCTTGTAAAGTACATCAAGCCCCTCATTAAGTGACATTACACTTATTTGCAAATGTAAAAGAAAAAATAAATCATACTTCTGAGTGTTATTAGCAGGCTGTGGTGGTTGATTTCTTGTCTATGGGAACTGGCTCCACTCAGTCATCTTTCCTCAATTGTTTCCCTTTGCATCCTGGCCGTGTAAAACCCTTCCACATCTGTCAACGTCAATTACCCATGGCTTTCCCCAGCATCTACATAACCGCCACCACCCCCGTGGCTGCGACAAACACACGCACCCACACTTTAATAATTGCTCTTGATACTCCGCCGTTGTCCCAGCGTGGCACGGGCCCAGCTGAGAGTGTCTGCCACACAAGTCGCAAATGGAAGTGCAGCAAATTCGAGTCCGCTGGATCACACTGCCACTTTTTGCCTCGCCTCTGTCTTATTACCCGCACATTTCTCAAACAAATTTTCCCAAACTGTCTAGATTCTTGCAGCAATTAAAGCATTTCTCTCATTCCCTCTTCCTTTCTTCTCTATCCTTTTGGCAAGAGGCATGACCATGTTGGTCAGGTTGTCTCAGTGTTCCTGGGCCAAAACTGACACAACCAATTGGAGGACGCAACCATGATCTGACAAATAAAAGGAACAGAGGATTACAGCAAGGAGGACGTCTGGGGTTCGAGGAGCAGTGAGAATCACACAGGGCGTGCCATTGTTTCTCAACCACCGATCGTTTTTGGCAGCTGTCGGGTCTTTTCTTTCCTAAACCCAAAGAGCTGTCCTGCTCTGGCAAACCCTCATAAAAGAGACATAGAGAGGTTGCAGTGAAAATAAGAAGCATTTGTGTGGCTTGAGGGCTGTTGGCATATTGCATTGAACTGGAATATAAACCCTCTTATGGGGTGAAAGGGTGATAGCGAGGGGAGTACTGCTCTGACTACTGTTACTGTACTGGGGATGCTCTCTGTGAAAATGATGAGTCACTCATGCTTACTGCAAATGTACTTGATAAAGAGAATGTGTAACATTATATGAAGATGATAGGTTGGTTGTTTGGAGTTTCGGCCTGTTTTATTTCGAAAAGCGCATGTTGGGATCTCTGGGAGTCCGGAGTAGCACTTGTTTCCATTGGCCTCGTATTCAAAAAACTGGCCAGACAGGATTCAGAAAATGATACCGAATGACAGCACATTTTCCACTGTGCCTCTACGTTGTTTCTTTGTGTCTCTGTCTGTGTTGTGCTAATGTGGTCAGTGGAATTTCACAGTGTCTTTTCTTTTATTGTTTTCTAAATTGTTGTTGCTTCTTCACTTCACTTCCAAGTGATAATCTGTGTCTGTACAGTTAATATTAAGCTACAGCTAGCAGCCAGTTAGCTTAGCTTAGAACAAGACAGGAAACAGGGGGAAGCAGCCAGCCTGGCTCTGTCCAAAGGTAACAAAATCCTCCTAAAAGCACCTCTGAAGCTCACTAATTAACACTGTACTGTATACAGTATATTGCATGTTAAACTTGTACAAAAACCATAGTGTAAAAACGATGTGTTGTCGTCTTGCAGGAGATCATCAAGGGGTTATATGTCGGACTATTTCTTGCTCGGGCACATTGACTTCCTGGAGTCTTTGCTGGTTGCCTGGCAACCTAGCGATTTCGGAGGGAAGTTGCTACTCTGGGCCATGAAATGGTGGAGTTTGTAACTTTTGGACAGAGCCAGGCTAGCTGATTCCCCCTGTTTACAGTCTTTGTGCTAAGCTAAGCTAACCGGCTGCTGGCAGTACAAGAAACCGAATAAGCATGTTACCCAAAATGTCAAACCATTCCTTTAATAAATCACAAAACACCATAAAAAACGTATAAAAAATGCCTTACACAACTAGAATAATAAGACCAGCTATCTTCCTCCATATATTTAAGTTTTCATCCATGCCAACTGCATGGTGGCACTTTCTGTAAATGTCCTGTCATGTCTGAATAATCAAATGATTTGATCTAGTATCTATTTCAACATAACAAGGACATAAATGCATCACTTCCTGTGCAGCAGAGGATTTGTCTTAGATGACCAGAAAACCAATCTGGATTCAGGTTGAATAACTGAATCACTCCTTTGTTACAGTAGCAAAACAGTAGCATATCATATGTTTCCTTCAGCACTAATTGAGACAAATGGAACATGGATGACTCTGTTCTCTGGCCTCTCTGCAGTGAAAGCAATGGCGTAATGGGGGAACAACCCACTTTATCATTGAAACTGAGGGACAGGGCAGAGGGAGACTGAGGCATAGGGTAATGGAGACAGCCATTGTTGGACTCCTTTTAATGTCATTAACTGCATGTCCATTTTCATTTGTTCCCAGGCTGGGACAGCACAATGTGAATGTGTGTGTGTGTGTGTGTGTGCATGTACTATGTGTAAGAGAAAAGAGGTAGAGAAAGGAGACAGAGGACAAACACAAAATTTGTCTGACAGAGCTGGACAATGTCAGATCCATCCACATGAGAGTGCATACTTTGGATAGGATTTGCTCATTATTTATTACTTTACTATTGCTTTCATAACCATACCTTGCTTCCAAACATCATTAACAAACCCAGCACAAATCCTGTCTTATTTATACAGCCAGGTGCACTGAGGGCACAGTAGGACAAATATAAAATATTTGGCAATCTGGCAATAAAGGACTGAAAGGTTTTGACGGCGTCCAGGTCGGAAAGTCCTAAATATTCCCACCTCCGCTTCAGGTCAATAAAGTTAATCATAAAAGGCTATTTATTTTCGGGTTTCAATGTTTGGTTTCCATTTCTATTTCTCGTGGGAAAGGTCCGTGTTCAAAAAACAAAACACATGCTGCTTTTGCTTGATCCTCAAATGTAAATTGTCTAAATGATGTTGTTGAAGGGGCTTTTTTATAGACCTTTAGAGGATACTGAAACACACTAATGTTAGCTCTGAAAAGGGTATGGGGTGGCTGATGACTCTCATGGCAGTGCGGGTCCTGAGAGGGATTCGTGTAAATCGACGCTGAGAGAGTGAGAGCTTATTGTTTGTAATTAGGGAGAGATGAAATTGAATGCGATTCCTACAGCAGCACAGCATGCTGCGCTAATGTAACAGAGCACTCATCAACTCCACGCCACAAAGCCAATATGAAAAACATCTGTTTCAACATCTCCCACTTCCCATAGCAATGTGTTTGAGTGGATTGTGGCACTGTGACCTTGACGGTGTTCCGTTTTTATTCAACCTCAGTGGCTGCGTTCGTGCCAGTGCCTCTGTTGGCTCTGAGGCAGAATTATGACTGTGGAGGTTTGCTATTGTTCTGTTATGACTGCTAACCATGGCTGTTTTCAGACAGTCAGAAATGGGGTAATTCCCATTATAATATAACTGAGTGGGGGGTGAGGTCTATCTACTGTGTTGTGGTGCTTTGTCAAATGAATGAAATCAGGACCATGTTTCAGGAATTTTTTTTGCAATAAACAAGCAAGCGCTAATTAGGCAGCATTAACAGAAAATTGTCAGAAAATATGTAAAATGAATCTGGAGCTTGCCATTCGCTCCAGCATTGGATGCAACTGCTCTCCAGGAACTGGAGTTAGATTTTCCTGTAGTATTTAAAATTAATTTAGGGAGAACTGGGATGATATTTCTGTTAAAAACTGAATTCACAATGGAAGGGAAATAAGCGTGGACATCTGATTAAGCCATGGTGACAAGCTAGATGACATTCTACCAATGGCAAATTGTGATCATAGGCCGCACAGCAGACATTTTGACTTGTCATAGTCATAGGAAAAGGTAGCCTGACATCGCCAGACCAATTTGCAAATGCGACTTAGTCTGGAACCTCTCAGTTCATTTTCCATTTCCAAGGGCTGTTATCAACGGACACAGACTAAAATGCCTCTGGACGCAATTGGATAGACCTACAACAAATCAGAGCAACGAAACATGTGACGTAGCGCTGAGCAAATCCTGTCGGAAGTACGGCAAACACATCTTTCTTATCAACAAAAGCTTTACGTGTAGTTGTTTGTTCTTCTTTTAGAGAAAATATACCGTCTAGTGCGTTTAATACCGACTGAGGTCGACTAGAAATCTGTCTGAATGGGAGAGGGAGCAAATCCAGAGCAAATAAAACATGAGCTTGCAGATTCATCTGCATCTGGTTCCTAGGCTAAGGAAAAGGTGTTACCAAAACCTTTAATGAAGGCTTCATTCTAGTGTGTTAAGTGACAGTGAGCCAGCATCATGGATGTATAAAAAGAGGTGGAATAGGGAGCTACTACTGCCAATTTTCCCCACTGGCCACTTGCGGTATCATTCATTTTATTATTGACCCCGGTGATTTTCCTACTATGACATGTCAGAATGCCTTCTGTGAAAAACGCCTACCATTACAATACAGGAACAAATATTGGTCTTGTTCTGAGGACCAATATATGTGTTTTGAAAAGCATAATACAGGTGTGATAATTAGCAACAAACCAACAACAGTCTGAAAGCCTTTACACACCGGGGGCGGACTTTTTGCTCGATTAATTTGCACATCAAATTATATTTTTTCGAACTGTTGTTTTTGTCATGAGTACTTTCACACAGAACGCAAATATTACTGTTACAAGGCTGTTCTTGTTAGCCTCCCTTAGGACCTTGCAAGGTGTGCTCAGACCTAAAACAAAGCAATTTTTTTGCCTCGCATTATTCAAGCGAATTTAACCACTAGACTGTTTGAGCAGTTGGTGTTTATGTGCCCCAAACAGCCCATGTACTTACTGTACAGTCATTAGCTGTAAGACAGCTAGCAACGTATGGCGCGTACATTGCACAGTGTGTTTGTGTGGCAGCTCAGCCTCTGACTAAGCTCATAACTCACCAGAAACTCCACTTGTTTCTGTTATTACCCTCCAGTCTCTCTCCTGTTTCCTCTTGTCTCTGTATATTTAATGAACTACCAGTAGATTCATAAAGTTCCATAAAGTTAAAGAATGAATTTTTAAACTCACCTGGACGTGTTTCCGCCTCAGTTTGTACCTACTAACGCCTTTCCATTAACTTTATATGTAATCACACCACGTCTAAAATTCACCTCGTGTTCTACGTGAACCTACCTTTAGAGGTACAATGTGACTGGTGAGTTTTAATGTCAGATTAATTCAGTTGTATTACCAAGGCCTCTGCAAAATAGAGGGACCACCAATTACAGACCCCCCTCCCGTCCCCTGACATGCTTATTACCTAGTAACTAGCCAAGGTGAGGTCTTCATAGGGTGGGACACACTGATTAACTTAATTTGATTCTAATTCCCCATGCTGTGTTTTCATGTTAAGCTACTCAACACTTCTGGCAGATGTTTCAAAGTAAAAGCCTTTCAGGCAAGGGAAGCTAAGCTGTTGGAAAGCTTTTAATGTGAAACAAATAGAGGAACTGTTGAGTTTGCATTAGAAAATTAACATGGCAAATATGAGCAGATTAAAAATCAGAGAGGCCTCCTTACTAAAACTGATAAATACACAGCAGGGAAAAAAAAGGCCTCACTCGTATAATAATAATAATAATAGCCTGTGTCAAATAGGTACCCATTTCCCTTGGGGCAAATAAAGTCCTGGCCGTCTGTTTGATTTACTGTTTTGACTGTGTTGCTCACTTTGAATGCACAGTTAGCAAGTGCAAATATATTTTAAAAAAAGCAAAATTAGGTATAGGATTACTGCAGTAGCACCAACAACTTGAAGAAGATTTGTGCATCTGAAATTTTAAATGATCTCATTTTTAGAGGCCATCCTACTGATCTCAGCTGCTGAAGTGACTGTAAGTTACTGAAGAGGGACCCTGGGGTGTGCTCTGTAGTTTCGTGGGAGTTAGAAATGTAAAGAGGCACATTAACTTCATATGCGATGTCCCTCACTCTTCCTCAATCCTGTGAGTGTTGAGAAACTGTAAGACGAGATGTGAATGCCCAAAGCTGCCTGATCACATCTGTAACAGACTTATGGCTGAGCACCTCTTCCATTATTGCCTCTGCCTCAGAGGAAGTCTCCTCATAGATCACCTTTAGTGCCTTGCTTACACTTTATTCTCCTCATAAACAATTCTTAAAGATAGAAGGATAAGAGCCTTGAAGAAAATTTACATTAATGGTAGTAGCACTGCAGTCAGACACATATTTTTCCCAAGTAACTTCTTGTGAAAGTCATTTATAATTTTCACATCATCCTGACATGGTTTATTTCACTTAGAAAACACAATGAATTATTTTCCGACTGTCATTTCAGAATAAATTACAGATAAATCAAACTCTGTCAGGCTGCAGCAGAAACGCAGTGGATGAAATAGAAGGAAACACAAGTTTGGCCTCTGGGTATTGTTACACATTCTCGTTGGTTTTGCGGCGCAATCTTCAATATATCTTTGATATTTTCACATGCTTCTCCTGGGTTTTGGGGCCAAGAGAACAGTCTGGACCAAACACTGGGCAGGAGGAGTCACCGGGAAACCCAAATATTATTTCACAGAAATCCAATATTTGGGTACAAGTATGACAGCTAATAAGTTGGCCCCCATCCTTGCTGTGCACCACCCAGAGAGCGACGCCCGCTAGCGTGTAAAATCCTACCCTCTTTCTGGATGACCTCACAGCTCGGACCTCTGTTCAGGCCAAGGTTTCCAACCAGGGTCCAATAAGCCACCCCATAACTCGCTAACACTCTTTTCATTTGTCCTCATGCTCTTTTAGAATACGAACACCACAGAGTAGGGTGCAGAACGTCAGTTGAACACTACACTAGGCGCCTCTATTGTCCTTGGTTGTTATTTCAAAACCTAAAATAAAATTAAAAAATACATGCAGGATGGTTTTCACTGGCCGAGCCATCAGTGAGGGTCGTGTGAGCTCTAGTGCAGAGGTCTTTCTTACAGTGATGTGGCCCCAGACTTCCAGGAGGAGTTTTTACACAGGCCGCACGAAGATAGCCGCACTGCTTTATGCTGCGTCATAGCCCTTTGCCAGGCACAATTACAATGTCAGTCTGTTTAAAAAGCAGTCTTATGGGAATGTGAGGGCCCCATTACTGTATCAAGACCATGCGCTAGGGGCTGTGGGGCCATAAAACACTCATCTGTGACCAGCAGTAAAAGAAGCAGCAGAGCAACATAGTATTTAGTGCAATAATAATCACACCCCCTTTTTGCTTTTATTGCATGTAAGCTTGATTGATTCATTGCCTCGAGGAGAGAACACATGGAAATGTACTTGTCACAGTGTGTGTGACCATGGCAGCACAGTTTTCAAGGACTAACCTCACTCATGCTGTGCCAAATGTGTATCTTAAGTTGGGAAACATGGAAGGTAAGAGGTGGATGTGCAGCATCGGTAGTGCAAGTCATATACATTGACTCTTATATTGCTCTTTATGTTGTGATTTTTCAGTTTGTATTCTGATTACTTTGAATAAAATGCAACTTATATTAATGCAACTGAGCAAGTAAGTCATCCGTGTCTCTCGAGGGGACACTGATAGCAGACACGGCTGTTGGGCAGTTTATAGTCACATTATGGACACTTGTGTGAATAAATCTTGTAGCTTTCCAATTATAGCAGGATCAGTTCTGACCAGGCACCCCGCCACTTGTCTTTCATCACGATTTGTCATCATTTCACCAAGCTATTCTGTTTAATAACTGACATTATTAATAGAAAAAGCCCATGGGTACAATGATACACTATTCACTTTTCTTTTCTTTTCCTCTTCCACCAGTTTTTGCAGTGGCCAAAAAGACGAATGTGCAGTGCAGTCAAGCCAATGAAAAGAAAAGGGTTTTTCATAATGACATGGCCTACATCATCATCATCATCATCATTGTCATGGGACGCCCCCACTGTCTTGGAGGCTGTCCTGTCCAACCTCAGCCGGTAATTGGCTGAAATGAGAGGGTCGTCAGCTGATTAAACTCAGCTGGCCCATGTGTTCATTCCTGCCTCTCCCTTCTTACATCCCACTTTGCAGCACCTTCTTTTGCTTTTGCACCGCCAACACCTCCACAGCACATGCCACACATCCATGTTGTTTGCATTGTTGATATCACTGATTTCCACTTCACTTTTCATTTGTGTTAACTTTAGTTTTAATAAATTAGAAATGTTTTAAGTACATCTCTTGCGTGGACTCCCTCTTGGTCACACTCCCTGGGCCAATTTGTGACAATCATCATCATCATCATCCTGTCATGTTGCTCCAAACAAAAAAACAAACAAGAAAATGAATTTGGGTTCACACTTCCATATGATAAATGAATGAATGAATGACAGGTAACTAATTCACTGACCACTTGAAAGTTGTTCAGGTAACTGACCGCACACTATGTTGCACTTTGTTGGAAGGGTTTATTTATCCTCACTGGTATTCTGACCATAAAACAGATAATATGGAAATAGTTTGATATGAGCTTTAGCTGACTATGTTTACTAGCTAGTTGCTAACTTTGTCTGTTTGCTATGTGATGCTGGGCAGGTAGTGTACAGTGGGTTTATTAGAGCTTTTTCACTGAAAACTGCTTCCTGCTGCTGCTGCTGGAAGCAGCGCTGCTAAGAGCGGTGAGTCTGAACCAAAACAATAGCATATAACATATGCTATAAAGATCTGTACAGCCGTAATTCTCTGCGGTAATTCTCTGTGGGTGCGTCACTACAAGAGACTCCTCTCACATTATACATAGTCAATTGATACACTGTTAATATGAAAATATTAGTTATAGCAGCTTTAAGGTCAGAATTTCATCAGGCTTAGTCACATAAAAATTATATTAAGGATGGGCATCTAATGATTTGTTGATGGTTAAACAGTCAAAAATTGGTTGGGTAGTAATGTTAAATAAGAAAAAACAGTTAAAAGTACTTACAGTAGAAGCCCTCTTGTTATAAGTTGAGAATTGAACTTGGGTCACTGCAGTTAAAGGCAAAAAGTACATAGGCCTCCACCACCCCAACCACAACAGCCTTACTTTCCACTGTGCTATTTCTATGTCAAACCACTGCCTGTTTCTAGTCATGTCTCCTTCATGTAATCTTTTTGTGGTGGGAAAATGTATTTCTCACTTGTACAATTTAAGATGTTGTGCTCTTTCCGCCAAATTTTAGGACACCACACTCATAGGATTGTCGTAGGATTTATTGCTCATTGGAAATGATAACAGTGCATATGCTGTTAATGCCATTTGAAATGGACAAAAATAGACTGGGATTTTCCCAAGATAAAAATAACTGTAAAGCTGAATTTATTATGTAACATTTGTCCACTCAGAGGTAGGTAGAACTGAAGCCTTGCTTGTCAGTCATCTGAAGAAGAGGAATATCGCCAAGTGAGTCTTTGCAAATAACCGCATGGAATTGTATCTAAAATACAGGCTCTTCCCTATGATATTGAAATTGATGTGAATGGAGACACAGTGCTATTTTGTCTCCATACATGTCATTTTCAATCATAAGGAAGAGCCAGAACTGTGCAAAGATATGATTCTGTGTGGTTTCAAAGTAAGAATCAGAGTCTGTAGCAGTAAGACAGTAATAATGGGCAAAAGTAACAAGTAGTCAATAACTATGAAACTCACGCAGGACTTGAAATTGACAAGCTAAATATATAATTTCTATTGTCCAATCTAATAGAACATTACATTTAAATTAAATAATGATAGCCAATGCAGAAGTTATTACTTATTGAAATATAATATTCTGAGAAATTTATAGAATTCAATCTTCTGTTCAATGTTAAAATCATAAAACTCAGCAGGTTAGCCAAGATTGCCTGTCGATATCCATATTCACCTCAGTCAGAGTAAACATGCCTTCAATGAAGCATATTGAACAAAGATTTTATCATAGACAAACACACATGGCAAAGAGTACATGGAATGCTCTAAAATATCTGACCTTGTGTGATCCTTGGTTCACACGGAAACATCCCAGAAACTTAAAAGTTTGATGCTGTGATCAAGGCAAGAATCCAAAGGGCCTGAACCAATAAAAGACCATGGAAGATATCCAAAATTTCTAGACAATTGCAGAATAAGAAGTGCTTGGCTCAGTTTGCTCTCTCCATCCAAGCAAAGGTTTGGGCTGGAGGCCTGTCTTCAGGGTCTTGACTGCATGCCATGGGAGCAGGCCGCAGCAGAAAAACAGGTCAATACTGACTGTTAATGCCACGACTGGATGGTTTGTGGTCTGACCATTTGGAAGACTGAACAAAATAACATTTTACTGGGGTTCATAAACCTCTTGTGGATGTTAGAATGGCCCCTCCATAAATCCTAACGTGTTGAAGGCAGGATGTTAAAGTCGAAGCTACAGGAATGACAAAATGTATAGAACTGTAGAGTTCTCCAGCACATGCCGGAAAATTAAACTATAGTACTTCTGGTGTTATACAGGCAACATAAAAAGCCAGTAAACATCAATGAGTGGTAAATGATAATCACTTAGAAAGGATACAGTGTGTTAGTGCAGTGTGGATTGATGTAAGAACGATGTTGTTCCTCTGTCAATAAACCTAAACCCAAAATCATAGCCTGGAATTTCCCTCAAACCCTTTCAGTTATACATAGTGATCTCAATTATTTACTTATTTGCAATTATTAAATTCAAATAGTGCTGGAACTAACGATTGTTTTCATTATTGATTCATCTGATTATTATTTTCTCAATTAATAGCTTAATTGTTTTGCCTTTAAAATGTCAGCAAATGGTGAAAAATTACTTTTATTTCACAGAGTCCAGGATGATGTCCTCAAATGTCTTGTTTTGTTTGAGTTCAAAACCCAAAGATATTCAGTTTTAAATTATATAAAACAGAGAAAAGAAGAAAATCCTCACATTGGAGAACCTGACCCCAGAGAATGCAAGGAGGTTTTTCTTGAAAAATGAGTGTAGCGATTAATCAATTATCAAAATAGTTGACAATTATTTTTCTTATTCAAATTTTTAGATGTTAATTCATGTTTGCTAAGAAATCAGTATATAAATCCTTATCGTTTGTTTTTCCTTGTGTACTTATTTGGTCTATTTTTCTATTATTCTTTTTTTTTTTAAGTATTAATTTTCTGCAGTGACAGCGCCCACTTCATTGGTATTCCAGGGGGAGTGAATTTTTGATTCCGACTGACATTGTCATCACTGGTAATTCGATTGGTGCGATATCTGTGTGGGCAGGCACTAAAAATAGTTTGTGATATTACTTCAGTTCCAACAGCCACACAGGCAGTTAACCAGCTGGGGGCCAACTTTATTAGCCATTGCTCAGTCTCATCTGTGATTTCAGCTCTCCGTATGTTATGTGGATTCCATGTCATGATACGAATAATCTCTATCAACAGTTATCTGCATATGAATGCAGAATCTGTAGGTAAGGGACAAGAATTTGATATTGGAAGCGTTCTGGTTTCCGTTTGTAGTCCAAGTAGTATTGACTAATCACATCTGAGCGGGTTTTCGTTGCATACAGGTGAACAGTCCATGTGGAGAGTTGCCCCTAGAGGCTAAATCATCGTCAGGCAATAGTCGATGGGTTCCGAGATTGTAATACTAATCACCAGATAACGTACCGATTACAGAGATTACAGGACTACCTGTTGCTGTGAGTTTTAACAGTCTAGTCATTTGCGATCACCACAACTGAACCCATGAAAAAGAGACAGCTAACACTTGCTCAACTCCCCTCCTTGTGAACACTGAGCTGTGCAGGAGCTAACAGGTGTTGATATAACATGACCATAAAAAGTGCGGACTAGTGGAAATGTGTAATAACGTTTAAGCAAGTTAGCTAGCTTCCACTTTCTTAGCAGGATCCCAGCTTGCTAGCTTCCACTTTCCAAGTGGAAAATCGCTAAAGGTACATAACCACCGCAATTTGTGTTTGTTGAAAAAAGGAAAAAACATGTCTTCGATCAATGCTCGTATGCTATATTCAATTCAATTCAATTCAGTTTTATTTATATAGCGTCATATCATAACAAAGTTATCTCAGGG